>PVJD01005667.1:0-111664 GCA_004026545.1 Mormoops blainvillei | reverse complement strand
ATTGTAGTTGGTTCATGAAAAGAGCATGAAAACCAGCTTTTGATCACAGTGTGTGAACCATTGGCTATGCATTTGACCCTAGCAGAATGCGAACAGAATCACAGATAACAATAGTACTTAGTTTTCATATCCTGCTATTTCCTTTCTTCTGAAATTGCCCCTTCTTCCCATGGCTCAACCAAAGGTATCTAAAGAGGTCCTTAAATTATTTTAAAGCCCACATTTATTGCAAACCTAAAATCAAATTTGAGATGATCACATTAAGAAAATTCACAGTCACCATCAACCTTGTGAGATTTGCCTACTTCCAGATCCAGTTTTTTTCCTTGAGTTTCTGTTAGTTTTTCTTATGCCCAGTAGTCTTAGCCTTTTAGATAGCCTTTTATTTTACCCGTGCAGCAGTGAAAACTTGAGTCTTTCTTCCCCTGAGGGATGGTTCTCAAGTTTATATAAATAAATGCTAAATAACAGTGCTTTCCTGAAAGACATTCCAGAGTGATATTTGTATTTGAATTTTATCGAAAACATAGAAAAAAAAAGCATGGCTACCTTAGGCAGGTCGTGCCGTTTATTTCCATAATGAGGTACCTGGTGTTTTCTGTGTTTGTGCTATAGCTCTTGCTGAGTGATGTCTAATTTATATTCATTTTCTACTGTCTATGACATAAGTAGCTTTTATAAATCTTAATTTCTTTGATCATTTTTGCTCAGAAAAATAGCAAAAGGGGAAATTAAGGGTTCTCTCTGTCAGGATGTAAATTCAGTAACTGATTTAGATGCCTAACCAAGGATCCCAAGCTGTGTCCCAGATCTCTCAGAAATCCTGGACAAGATGAGATGTTTAAGTGCCGGGTCAAGAGGATCTAATACTTGTGTTGTACTTTGAATTTATAAGGGAAAGCAAAATGGGTTGTCAATTCTTTAACGCATAGCATTTTAAATTCCTTGAAAATCTTTTTTCAGTGTAATCTAAAACAGTGTCATCTCTAACTTTTGTTCTTTGGAGTTCAGTTTGCCCTTAAAATTACAATTGTTTTTGATGAAAGAACCTGTCTATTTGACAACCTTGGTAGAAAAAAGAAAAGAAAATAGAAAACAGAGATAAGGATGACAAAGAGAGAAGCAAGAAAAACAAAGTGACTACTGCAGAGTTTATGTTTTGAAGTCTTAGCTCAAGACTACCAAGTACCAATTAAGCCAGATAATATTTATATTTCAAACTATACATGCAAACCATAGTTTTCATATTCACCAGGGAGCTTCGGCAGTCATTCTCAATGAGATTTAAAGAATAGGCTAAGATGATAGCTTAACAAGGTTAGATGTACTTGGACATGTTTCCTTCTGAAAAGGTTCTTCTTTGAGAAATGGGGACACAGAATTTAAGAACAAAAGCAGTTGGCCTGCACACATGCCTTCTAATTAGGTATCTCTTCTTTAATTAGGGTTCTAGGGTTCTGTGTGTTCTCACTTAAATACTTCTTTTGCTGCCATGTTTAATTTCCTAACTAGTCCTACACTATTTCCATATTTCTTTTCACTTTAAAATGACCTAGCCCAGTTATCACTACCTTATTCTTCCTAAAGTGTGCTTTAGTCATGTGGTCTTCTGCTCCAAAAGAAGCAAGGGCTTCACATTGCCTATAAAATAAAGAACCTTCATCCAGTCATCTTCCTTCATGTGAATTCCTATTTCACAGGCCCAGCCTTCGACTTAAGCCCTGCTCTCTATACCGGTGGCCCTCAAAGATGGGCTAGCAGTTTAGCATCCCCTGGGATGCTAAAATTTTAGGAAGGGAAATTCTGAGATCCAACTTCAGACCCACTGACTCAGCCACTCTGTGAATGGAGCCTAGCAATCAGTTGTTTAGTGAGTCTTTTCAGGTGATTCTGATGTGTGCTCATATACAACATAGCATGGGAACCACTGCTGACCTAATACCTAAGTATGTATCATGTGTTCTGACTCTAATCATTTTCTCATTTTACGCCACACATTATCTTCATGTTATCACTAATTCCCGTGTTTTCTAAACTTCATTGACTTTTTAAAAATATATTTTCCATCTTCCCATAACACCTTTTGTATAATTTTTAAAATCTGTGCATATTTTATGCAAATTTATTTAAATGAAGCTACATAAGTAATAGTATTAAAATCAGTAGTTCTGACCATAAAGTTGATTATGAAAATAAATACAGTCACCTGGGCTTATGAATGTGGGGTAGGGCTGAAGGCAGGAGGTGGGTGTAATAGTCATAGCCCCCCAAAAAAGAACTCTTGTTTTGAAAGAACTGTTCTGTGTCTCGACTGTGATGGTAGATGCACAGATCTACAAATGTGATAATATTGCATAGAACTGAATGCACACGTGTAGACAGAGTACAAGTAAAACTGGGGGAAAATCTCAGAGAGATAGGTGGATTGCATCAAAGCCAGGATCCTGGTCCTGAGATTGTGTTATAATTTCGTAAAATGTTACCATTGGGGGAAACTGAGTAAAGGATTTCTGTATTATTGAGGTTAAAATAACAGATACTCCAGAAACAACGCTTGTGCATGTGGGGTTCAAAACGAGCCACCCAAAGATGTGCTTCCGTGGCATGCAGATTACTTTGAGCTAAAGGCAGCTTTAGCTGCAGGCTGATGAGAAAATTCTGCCACTCGCTTTAAAAGAGAAGAATTTGTTAGAGGCCTTGCCCCTAAGAGATTATCAGAGATAACTTCTTTTGACCTATCTATTAGGCAGGACAAACCTATATTTACTAAACATCTGTTCTTATCGTCCTTAATGACCCTTTGAAGTCCCCAAGGTAACTTTACTTCATCCCTAGCTGAGAACGTCTTGTACACCTCAGCCCCCCTTTATATTTCTGAACCTGTCCTGTATGTGTGTCTCTGACTCCCTTGGGTATGTGGGGTTCCCATACATATGTATATATTAAATTTGGTTATTTTTTCTTGCTAATCTCTGTCATGTCTATTTGATTTTTAGACCAGCCAAAAGAACCTTGAGGGCAAAGTTTGTTCCTCCCTCACATACGTCAATAACACCAATGTTATATCAAAATGCATGGGTCAGATAATAATTGAGCTATCAATTACTTTTAATGTCTACAGACATTAAAAAGGCTTAAGTGAGGGAGGATCTCTGGGAAGAAAAAGCAGGTTACGTAGATGATTCCAATCTTTGCATATATATGCATGCAACTCATCAGCATTTTTGTGTTGAGTAGATAAAAATACTTAACTCTGATTAAGGGTGGAAGGTATAATTGATACTGATCAGTACATTTGCTCACTATCTTTACTCTTCCTCAAGTATAGCCAGCAGAGACCAAGTGAGCCAATATCTTGCGGCACATATCTATAGGCTAATGAAATAGGAAAATACAGTGCACTGTACTTTGTACAGTTTAAATAGCAGGAAGACATTAACTTGACTAAAATCTGATGGGAAAACATTCATTGAGCTCTGGTCACTGGAAGGTTTATGGATATGTAGACTGTGTGGGGTGAGGCAACTATGCAAAGCCAAGAATCCCTGTGTGTTTCCTGCATTTGGCTGCCTCTCTAGTGGGAGCCCCCACAAATGCTGCCAGGAAAGAAAGCAGCATAGATTTTTCCAATTAAAAGAGCCCCTTGTTTTAGGAAGCATATCAATGAAGCCCTTGGTTTAAATTCTATTTGAACAACTACCTTGTAATTTGGAATGCTCATCAGGAACTATGTGTCATTAAGCAGCACAATGTGACTTTGTAAAGGATCCATTTTAGAAATTACATTCCATTCTGTACTTGTCTTTTCCGGGAGGAGAACCCATTATTTAGGAGGAAAGTTACTTTACTCCCTGAATTCTGCTCCTGCATCATTAGTAGGCATTAGCACAAGTTTCCTTTCTCATTTTTGCCTTTTTTAAGGAGACTTGAAATTACATTTAAACATTCCTAGATGTACTAATTAAAATTTAGATTCTGTGTTTCAAGCTAACATTTACTAATTATTGGAAAGAGACTTAAGTGGTTTAAGTAGAGTCAGGAACTTAGAAATATTGTATTCATTATATTTTTTAATTTAATAAAACATGATAAATGTGACATACATGACTATTTTTGATACACACACAGTCAGATCCATGTCTGTACTTTTGTCTTCATCCTCAAACTTAGATACCTCATTTCTCTGTGTTTCCTTTTTTAAAGTGAACAAGTAATAGTTTTTCTAAGAGTACACAGAAAATAGGCAAGATTAATTTTTCAACCACAGTCATTACTTATTCTTTTATTGACCTGACAAGCAATTCTATTTCTGATTACCTACATCCCTATTACAGTATCACCATGTTCTGAAAGTCAGAATGTAGTATGTATGTTCAGTATTATTGAATGTACGTTGTTGTAAGACTTGACCGAAACAAGAAGAATGGAATAATATAAATAAAGAAAAAGTATTTGCCCTCCAAATAGACTTTGGTCTTAGAATCAGGTCAAACTGCCTTGTAGCAAGAGCGGGAAGGGGGCAGGCGCTCATTCACACCTCTCCTTCCCCTTGTCTGTATCCTCCACACAATGTCCTGATGTGACCTAGGAATTAGGTCCTCTTCTGATCATCTTATTAATTTCCTTGTATCCCAGAACTATAAAAAATTGTTGGAATGCCCTAAAAGCACTAGTCTTATAAACACTGATTCTACTATCAAATAGGAGAAAAATTTCATTTCACCTAAAACCTGAACATCAAGAAATTTTAAATGCTTCCTACTAATTAAATATATACAAAATGAAATTGTTATATCTTCCTGATTCTATTGCAAATAACCACAAGTTATTTCTTCATTCAGAATGCTACATGTTTGGAATATTCTCAAATTGATCCTTGGCATTTATAAAACAACAGTGTAATATATCATCTGCAGATAAAATAAACAGAACAGGGGAATGAAGAATCACTGTTGTACAGTTTGAATATTTTGATAAAATTAATAGCTAACTTACTATCCCTTGATCTATATGAAAAGCCTTAAGGGAAAGAGAGTAGCACTGAGTATGTATTTTGATTAGCTCAATAATGCTTGCTATAAGAATAGAATTATGGTTTTATGTTTTTACTCTCTAGATGAAAGTATCCTTACTCATTCTTTCATTTCTAAGTGAAATGAGCCGTAGGTGATGTGTATTTATGTCTTCTGTAGTACTGATTATTATCTAGGCATTGTGGGATTCCCTGTCTTTGGGACAGAGGGAGGAAGGGATGCCCAAAGGTTTGGATGATTTGCTTAAATAATAATAGCCAATATAACTATTGTGCTTAAAAATAAACTTTGAAAAATTAAACTTTAAGATTCAAAATATGCTCAGGTAGAATTAGGAATAATACAAAAACTATGACCCCCAAATTTAGCCAACACAAACCTGTAATATTAATGTAAGTAAGAGTATAGATATGATAGCATATAGTTTCATCTATGAATATGTATCATATCAGATATATATATCATACAAACAGTATGTGTAATACTGTAATGTCCTTGAGCACTAACAGTGAGCAATACAGAAGAATGTAAGACCCAGGCAAATAACAACTCTCATCCAGAAAATTACTGAAAAGAAATCCTAAGACAAAAGTCAAACAGTACCATTAAATGGTAAGCAATTGAGACAGAGAAAGAGAAAAGAAGTTGCTAAGATGAAGTTTTCCAAGACAACAATTCAAGATATTATAACCCTTTAAAATACAATAAGGCACAGATATGAAGCAAGAAAATACAGGCTATTAGACATTGCTACAGTCACTCCCTCACCACTCCCAGCACCCCTTCCCCTCTGGGTCCCGTAAAAGAAAGCCGTGGCCCAGGCTTGAAGCCTGTGACTTTGAGTGCACTGGTAAGACAAACCAGTGCTCTCATACTGGGTTTCATGTGTGGCACAAGACGATTTTTCAAACAATATCTTTTATTAATATTATTTATGTAAATAATTTATATGAATACTATCTCTATATTTTTGTGTTAATTGGCTATCCAATAAGCAACATATACTAAACATATTATGTTTACTTTTATAATAACGCTGAAAGGTAGGCATTATCCCCAATTTATAAATAAAAAAATAAAAAACAGTGGTTAAATTAGTGGTAGAGAATTATATAACTATTTAACAAAAGGCTCAAAAAGACCCAGATCTACTTAGCATGAAAGTTTTGATCTTTCCTTACTTTCACCTTTATATTTATTTAGAAAATTTTGGTAGCTCATAAATCTCCTAAGGCTTGGATTGTGTCTGTATTTTCACAAACTCTTCTCCAATAATGCACTTCCTTGCCTGGTACAGTGCTAATCCTATAGGAAATGACCATTAAATACCTGACAAAGTTACAAAATATTATTTGTGACTATTATTTATTATAAACATTAATGCTATTTTTATTCCCTGAAAGAAAAGGTCTTTTTGTGTATCTTTAAAAAGAAATCGCTATGTAGACTTTTTACTTGCTACAGATGTTGAACTTGAAACCTAAAATTTTCTTCAAGTGGCTTCTAAAAAGGCCAAATTTGGCATCCGGCACAGGTGTTTTTGGAGTTAATTGGGTGAGGTTGTGAACTGTGAGTATAGGGTAATCATTTTGTGAAAATATCAGTGTTCCCTAGAACCTGAGTCCTTATTTTGCAAGCATTCTTTTATTTTTGACTATCGAATTTTTTTCTAGCTTACACCTAAATAATGTTATTTCCAAGGGCAAGACAGTGTGATTTCATGTAAGTAATACACAGACTAATAACTTTCCTTCCTCCTGATAAATCTCTTAACTAAAATGGGATTCCAGGATTATTTTCTTTTTTAAAGTAAACTAAACCCAGGTTATTTACAATAACAAACAGAATAATAACACAAATCTCATTGTATGTAATATGAAATCTTAAAATCTCATCTTATTAATTTAAAACTGAAATCACTTGAAGAAGAGATTTAAGGATTAATTTTTAAATCAGTTTTTAATCTGCTTTTTTATTTTTCATTACAATGCAATACAAATTTATAATGAAAAATACAGTCCTTAACCTTTAATAATTTTTCTCATTTCAATATATTTAATTCTAAGAAGTCTAAGTACTATATACCATAGACACAAAACAAAACACAATTTACTGCCAAACTAGTTTTTAAACTATATATTATACAATTAAACTTTTAAAACACATCAAGTTCAAGACAATGTTATTCACACAAACAATTATGAAATGATGCATCATGGTAGAAACTCTACTGGACATAGAATGAGAAGACTTTAGTTTAAAACTATGCTTTACCTAGTTAGTTTCTGCTGGTGTAAAATGTGTGAATCAAAATAAATATCTTCATTATGGCTCTATTTAATAATTGTTGAATTTGGGCTGGGGTTTAAGTGGACATATAAGGATCGATAGAACAATTTTCTCTGCTTTTGTGTATATTAATATTTTTATAAAATTTGTAAAAGGAAAATGTATTTAAAAACTGATGTGTTCATAGTCACTTGAGTAATAATGGAAGAAATGGATAATGAATGGTGAAGTAAGTCATGTTTTGACAGTAACTTTCTAGGTTTTCTGAAGTTCTTTTTGACCTGGAAAAGAGTGCCCTAACTTGTCACAAGCTATGAGCTTAGTACAGGCTCACTGGCAGCATGACAATATGTTAGTTGGGTTCTCTGGAGAGTCAATCAAACAGAAATTCAATTTGACTCAGAAAGTAGACAGTCAAGAAACACAACATGACAGAATCAACTAGTGAATACTCTGATACTCCCAGTATGGATAATTTTAAGCGTGGCCACTGGCTATTGAAAAGCCCATTTCTGTGGCTTTTTGTATCATCTAATTCATAGGACACTTTCCTGACTGCTTTCGTGTGTGTGTATGTGCACTTTTATTAAGCCTTCAAAAGCCAACATCCGTAAGAGATATACAGTTAACGTAGCAAATGGATATCACAGTGTTTTCAGACATGTCAGGAGGTTTGCTCAGTCTGTACATGTAAACACACCTAAATTCTTCTGATGGTCACTCTAGCAACAGGCCTTGACTCACTATGAATCATTTACATGCTTCCATGAACTTTTAGACTCCTAGGTTGAGCCCGGTAGGGAACCCAGGCCACTAACAGTGGGTTTGACTAAACCATAATCAAAAGAAATAATGTGAAGGAAAAAAAAAGTTGTTTGGTTAGATTATTCAGCACTGTAATTTCAGTCAGATAGTTTTATAAAACTCTTCTATTACTCCATTTGGATGGAGTCAACTTGACATAGATAGCCTCTAGAGGCTGATTTTTATTTTTTTTTCATATTGTGTGTTTAACACAGAGTAAATAGAGTTTAGCAAATTTATTTAAGGAATGAGGTTGAAAACATATTTTATACATAGACTGAAGAGAAAATATATGTAACCTCCATTCCCACTATAGTGACACTAAAATAAAAACCAATGTATTTTATAATGAGAAACTCCTAACCTTTTCACCTCTTCTTAAGAATTTATTTATAAGCCTGAAGGGTGATGAATGGGCAGGAAAACACCAATTGATTTATTTAATTAGAAGGGTTATTTTACATGCCTCATTCCTCATTCCCAGTCTAACCCCTCCCCCTCCGCAGCTGTCAGCCTGTGGTATGGGTGTGGTGGAGGTAAATGCTTCTGGGGGCAACTGTTGAAGACCACCTAGTTCAAAAACTATTTCCAAATGAACCTATTCAATTCTCTTTTCCTTTTCTGCTTATTTTTTTCATTCTTCGTTATTCCTTTTCCATTTTAATTGCTGGTAACTTAATTGTGCTGGTGGCAGTTACTAAAGGAGTTGTAAGCGAGGCTTTACAGTGGAAGCACCACATAGCAGGTAAACTCTTAGGCACTGGAGTCTGACTGCTGCTTCTCAGCCTTTAAATGAGAAGTCACTCGACTTTGCTAAGCTTCAGAGTCTTTAGATATTGTCAATAGTACCTAATGCATAAATTGTCCTGAGAAATAAATGAAATGGTGCTTATAAAAATTCCTTGCATAGCGTTTGGCATATAATAAGCACTTGATAAGTGTTAGCTGTTTCTGTTATTACTATTAAGTGAGGAAAATTAGATTCAGAATATTAATAGTGCTTGAACTGTTGTCACTGCAGCTTTAAAGAATTCTGAGGACAGAAGGAAAAAAAGTCAGGTACATTCTAACCGCATGTCTCAGATGCTTTAATAGTTAATGTTTTGTCATGGCCGTTTATAACAACCCTTTCACTAAATATTCCTGGACTTGTGGGATTCTAGGGCCAACCCTACAATGATATAACATTGACCTCTCCTGCCTATAATGAAGGCCTGCAGCTCCCTAACCCCAGACTTTCCTTCCTGTGGGAGGATCCTGAGCCGATGCTGTACATAAAATATCTGGCACAATTGGTGCCTTGAAATTTATGTTTTACCCCTTTTCTGCATGTTCTTATGTCTTACTAAGTTTGTAGGTATGTACAAACTTAGTAAGGTCTGTAAGTTTGTAGGAAATGTTTTCAAAGAAAACACAAAAATATCTAGGTATTTTACTAACACATGAGAGATGAGTTCAGAGTTGGAACTTATTGGTGGCAGTGGTGATATGGCCTGTCTCCCTTACCCAACAGCTAAGTCAGGCATGCAGTCTCACAGTTAGCTAGTGTCAAAGCTGGACCTAAATACCAGCCCTAATGTCTGGGATCGGTAAAATCGCTCTGCTCTACTGCAGCCTCAGGTTCCATTTCATAGTGTGTTTCCTCATGGAAACAGTGGGCTTTGTTATGGGTTGGTGGAATTGAAAATCAAGCTAAAGTATTATAGAATGATAATAATAATGATAACTTCATGCACGAAATGTACTGACTATTTTCACTGAATGCTAGATACTATGTGACAACTATTTTATGGAACTTTCACAACAAATTTCTGTTCAAAGATAAGTAAAAGAACATTTATTTTTCAGATGATGACATTGGGACACCAAGAAATTTAGGGTCTTAACAGAGGCCGTACAGTCTGCAAGCGGTGGAACCAGGCTCCAAATCCTGGAAGTAATAACTTTATTAGAACCAACACAGTTTATGTACTGAACCAACATAATACACCACATTGTCTAAGTCAAGTCTGCATTGTTAACTGACCTGGAACTACTGCTGTAAGCATTACACACACGCACGCACACACACCATATTTAACCAGGATAATGTACTTGGAATAAAATCAACACATAATTTCTAAAGCATAAATCCAATTGAATTCTCTTGAGGAAATTTAGTAAATATTATTTCTCATGTTCAAAATGGCAGATGATCCACCAGGATATGCATAGAGCTTTTAGCCCCAGAAAAAGTTTGGATTGGTTTCAATAGGCAACTCTGACATTCTACCTTTTGCTTTATTATCGTTTCCTTTTGGTTCTAAAAAAGGCATTGAAGGCCTAGAGGTCAGTAAAGCAAATCTATCCATTTGTCCATAGTGCACATCAGCACATCACTAGAGATCCTTGATGTTTTAGTGAAGACATTCTATCAGATACAGAAATGTGAAGAACAAAAAGTCTTTCTTTTTACTTGCTTTCATTGGGGCCATGAGATATCAAGAAATTCAGAGTGCCACCAAATGTAGTGATACTACTTGTGAACTCAGAAAACAGTTATAAGGGATTTACAGTTAAGAATAAAATAGTTTACTGCTTATTAATGTCTACATATTTCTGACTGAGCTTTTTTGCCCCTGGTAGCCTCTTAATCAAGTGGCTCTTCCATAACTGGTTAGATCAAGCTTGGTTTGTTTTCACAGGTCAAAGAAGATTGGTTATCGAAGCATCACTGTTAATTCAGATTACAAATTGCTTCATTTTTCTTTATACTTTACCAAATTGCTGATATCTTAAGAGAAAAAAATGTTTCCTTAAATCTGGAAAAAACAAAACATTAAAGAAGCAACATCTCAAACAGAAATTCATAGAAGTTATAATCATCCTCATCTGTTCATTCAGTCTCAGGTAATTACTTCTTATTGACCTTCTGGTAGCAGTTCTGTGGATCTGGATTTTTACTTAGTGCTCTGTAAATTCTTTTGTTTTAATTAATTTTTTTATTGTTTTTCAAATACAGTTTTGTCCATTTTTCCCCCACCGCTTCCCCCTGCCCTTCCATCCCCACTTCCCACCCTGGGTCCTACTCCCTTTGTCTTTGTCTGTGAGTGTTTTATACATGTTCCTTGATGAGTTCTGTAAATTATTATGTAGCTCAGTGGCATGATCTAAAAGTTTTCAGAAACTTGTGCTTTTCATGATTCTTCTTGAAGATTAAGCACTTTTTCAGAAACATTTTTGTAAAAGCCTCAGAGTAAAATAATAACTGTAAGTGTCAAGTATTGCAAATTTTACTTTTTTTGTGATGAATACTCTTGTTTTTTTGATTCAGTTAATATTCTCAAAAAGTTTTCTGGGACACAGTTAAGTTACTTTAAACAGAGTTTGATCCAAATAGGTAGAATAGGCCAAGGAATTGAAATGAAGAAGGGAGGAGGGTAGTTTATCCTTTCAGCCTTGAAAGAGAAATCTATATATAAAGAAAGGTGAAACAATAACTGTGTGTTGCTGGTGCTTAGAGATTGGTTTCCCCTCTCAAACCTCTCAGTATATGGATCCTGGGAGAGTGAAGTGGAATCCGCTTGATCACAGTGGAATGTAAGCAACCCTGTTGGGGGTGACCAAAGCAAGAAGTCATTCAAAGCAAGAAGTAGAGGAAAAATTTGGAGAAGAGATGAGATTTTTGAAAAATTCAGTTATGAATTTAATGTAAATCAATAAAACAAATAAATGGAAAAATATGAAAAGGTGGAATAAAAAGGACATGGAATACTCAAATTATATTTTCTTCAGCTAATATTTTATTTTTATAGTTTAAACTGAAGTATTACAACACAATTTTTCTAAGTTTATATTTTTTCTGTCAATACTTTATTATAATTTTATATACATTTTTAGGGTCATCTTTTCATATATTTAGGGTTTAAGCATGCATGTTACATATTTTTAGTTTTTAGTTTACCTTTTGTTTTATAAGCCATTATATACATGTCATATAAATATATTACTATTTAATTATTCTTTTTAAAAATATAATTAAATATTAAAGATAGTATGTATACATTAGAATTTTTGGGTCTTCCTCCCAATTTTTGGATTAATTCATTTAGCCAGGAAGGAAAACCATATAAACATAACCCATTAGATTTGGCGTATCGCAGTGCGTCAGCAAGGCCAGGGAATCACATGAATTGCGAATTTAGGGAGTGGAGGGAGAGTAGGAACAAAACAATGTGAAGAAATGAAGACAGTTTATGATGAACCTTTAAAAGATAAAATGGCTATTGAAAAATAATTCTGTTTTAAGGAAACATATTAATGATTAAATTTGTCAAAATTGCTATTAACATAGGTTTTTTAAAACTTTCTCAAGAAAAAATGTCCCCAGGGAATGTGCTACAGGGACCCCAACAGCAGTGTGGCCCAGGAGTGTTCCAATTAACTGTACCAGAGGGTCTTCTGTGCTGTCTAGTTAATGCTTTCTATCTGCTTCTTCACTGGCCATCATGTATCATTGTTCAGCGAGTGACAGCAGTCAGGTTATTAAAGGTGTAGATATTAAATTAACAACAGTAGTAAACATTGTAGCTGTACTTCACATCTCAGCGGAACCAATGAAGTGGATGACAGTGAATCCATGCTGATATGCTGCAGTGACAGATGGGCGTCATTTAACACAATACATCAGTGGGCAACCCACGTACCACAGCTGTCCTCCACTAAATGAATTAGATCAGGGTAATTAATCTAAGGCAGAGAGTACCACTAACGTGGCTCCTAAGCAGAATTAGAGAAGAATAAAATATCCTGCTCAAAAATTGAAGAGGATTTATGCATTAACATTTTTGTGCTGACATGAAGGTTTTAGACATTATTTCACTTCTTTAAATAATCATAAAAATTGTCTCTTTTGTTGAGAAGCAAACTTACCATTTGGGGCTAAAATGGATGATACGTATTCCCTTATTTCTTTACTAAAACTAGATACTGCTATGAAGCTCAACCTTGTATGTGTAAATAATTTCTTAAATTAAAAAAGTCTCATTATCTTTTATCATACATATTTGCTCCAAGTGTATCAGACGACTATTGGTTACGGTGATAATAATTCACATATTAAATTCTCATTTTAGATATATTTTATAGAGATAGGTGGATGAATGAATAGGTAGATGATAGATAATTTTTTCTTCCTGGTATCAATTTCCTGTCAGACCAAAGACAATTTAGTTTTAAAAAGTTGGCTTCACAATAAAACAAGGTACACATTCTTAACAATTTGGAGGAATTTCTTAAATATCTCATTCATTTTAAGAATCTACTTATGATGTTTTTCCAAAGATATACTTAATAAATTATCATTATTAAATCCATTGCAAATTTATAATAATCTATATTGAAGACCCATATACTTAAAATTTAATATAAAAAGTTGTCTCTTCAAATGGTTGTTTAAATTATTTTTATGATCTTAAAGTACTGATTTGTGATGTATATCTTTAAAACAGAAAATGCACTAGATGTTGTATTTAAAATTTCCAATAAATCAAACTCATGGTTTGGAGAAAAGTCAGAAACTATATTTAAATAAATCATCAAATAAAAAAATACAGTATTACTAATGTTTAGCATTAAATCAGTGTGTGCCTGATTGTACTTACTTTTTTTAAACATAAAGTACCTGTAGCTAAGATGTTATTTTCTAATTCATGAGTACCTACACATTTACTTTCTAACATTCCACTGTACGAAGTTCTGATATCTTCCTGTAAAACATATTCATGCCAGTTGTGGCCACTGATTAAGCAGGATGTCATCTGCTCCACTGTTACACTTCTCCTCCAGCCTTTGTTTTCTGCCTACTCTCCTTTTTCCAGAGGCTCTTTTCTTCTACCCCTCATAAACACAGAAAAACCTGCTGCTAATTACTACAGTTAAAATTTTTACCACGGCAGAAGATTTCCAAACACCAATTCTTCTTTTTTAGAGAATTTGCTAGCTTCTTGTTAAGTTGGTACCTCTTAGTTGGAGGCCTGCAATGGTCACATCAAAGTGTTGTGTGTTTATTATGGACACTAAGCAAACTGCAGCTGGAGAAAGTTACTGTATGTACAGCATCAGATTTTTAAACTTCATTTTCTTGATCATCTATGATTAGAGAAAATTGTGGACTAACTGCCGGTCACACTTAAGTATTAAAATTGAAAACATGTTAGAAGGGAAGGGAAATATAAACACACCTCAGTACACAAGGATACTCAACCTCTCTCCTTGAATTCTCAAACTTAAAAAATGCCCACATACTTTGAATTACAAAGATTGTAATCAATCTCGTAGGTATTATGTATTTTAACTGAAAATATAAATAATTAAATGAAAAAGGAAAATAATTCCACTGAATGAGGGCTGTGTTAACTTTAAGTTTAGCTTGCAGTGACCTCTCTTTCTTGACCAAAATAATGAGCTCGTATTATTTTTAGAATATTAATAAGGCTAAATTATTTTAGTGGTTTTGAACTTTCTTTTTTTGATGCAGACAATTGTGATATTATGAGTTCATTTTTAATGGTCATTGAGCATGAACAATTTAAAGACCAACTTTAATTGTTGCCAACTTAGAGGCATTTTGCATTATATTCAGAAACTTTCCTCTTGTATCTCCATACAGTTTAAGCTCTATACTCTGATAAATGAGCAATAATAAAATACTGCTATGAATTAATTTTATTGCTATGAACTGTGATATGACAATATAGAATGACAAAATTATCATACTGTCTTTCACATAGAAAGCTGACATTACTGAGTCACCAATATTAAAATATATGTTTTTAGTCATATTCATATCTTGACTTTTCTCTTTAAGAGCTTTTTTATCTTTTATCTTGTGAATATTATTTTAAATATCTAAGCTTTAGTTTTCTTATCTCAAGAATAATCTTGAATTGTTTAGATGCTCAAACAAGAGAAAGAAAATGTATTTCATATTTAATATTTTAGTTATTTTTGACTGAGCAGTCTCACAGATATTTTTCACTGATCAATGTACAAGGACTGGCAAAATGTATTGATGAAGTGGTTTTGTCATGGAAAATACACACATGTATTTTTAAGACAAGAATTTCCTTTTAATTTTATGTTTTAGTTACAGTAGACATTTCATATTATTTTATATTAGTTTCAGGGGAAGACAAGAATTTCTTTGTGCAAAGATGTTTTTCTTAGTGACCAAACTGCAGCCTCTTAAAAGATGCTCTCATCCCCTGAGCAGCTCGAACTGCCTCCCGGACAAGACAAAGCCCAAACCAAACCTGCTTGGAAGTGATTGTTACCCATTGTAGCACCATTTCAAGGACCAGGGGTTGGATTTCAGATTCCAGTCATGCAGACACAATCTTTCATCATGAATACCAGCCATTAGCATGGTGCTTAACCATAAAGCTGATGAATGCAATTTCATTATTACATGATTTTCTATAGAATAGAGTCGATGATTCAGCATGTAAGCCTTGAACTTCAAGTCAAGGTATGAAAAAGACTATTTTTAAACTGGTGCCTCCTACAGTTCAATTTCCCCAAACTAAATAAGAAAACAGTGCCAGTTTTAGGCACTTAAAGTCTCTAGGTACCCCAAATTATTATTCTGGAGGCTCTAGGTGAAATAGATAATATAGAGGCAAGAAGACAGTCTTCAGAGGCAAACAGACGTGTACTTGGAACTACCTATATGAATGTTAAGATACTTAGCTATTCTTGGTTCGGCTTTCTCACCCTGGACATGAGAACATCCAGCTTGCAAATTCACTGTCAAGATTAGATGGCAATATATCAGTGTAACAGCCAGTAGAATGTCAGAGGCTTAATGATTGTTCACTATTACCTTTAAATACAGAGCCGAAGCAAAGGTAAAGCCACCAAGAGGAAAAGCTCCTGAGTTTCCCTGTCCCTTCCATGCATTATCAGTGATTCATTTCCGCACTTCACACACCTGCGCTCCAAAACAGAAACAGCCTCAACGAACCTTTTATTATGCAGTGTCGGAGAGGCTCTTCCGGAACACCTGCTGCTGCCTGACGTAAGAGACCAGATGGATGGCGTCGACATTAGCTTAGATAAGAAATGCCAATGAAAAAAGTCTGATGTGGAGGGGTACAGAGATAGAGCCCCATTTTAATAATGTAAAATATAGGACGTTAGATAAAGTTATTAGACATTTGTGAATGAAACTGCAGGGTATTAGCATTCTTGTGGAAGCTTTTACGCCTTAAGAATGGATGAAATCATTCAGAGCAAGAACCTACAAAATGGAGAAATAAGGAACAAATTTGAAAGCTGGAGAATTAGATTAATAAAGAGGAAAGTAATCATGTGTGTGCGGCTGCGCATGTGCCTGCTTTGGTGGAGAGGATGACTAAAGATTGGCATCATGAAGAGGAGAAATAAACTGGTCTCCTTGGATGGTGGAAGGAAATTGAAAAGTAGTATTGATAAGTCCATTATAACATTAGAATTAGAGAAGAAAATCTCAGAGTTTCTATGTAGAGTAGTGATTTTCAACCTGTGTAACAAGAATTTCTAAAATATGAAATATCTGACTATTTACTCAGAGGCACTACTCACTTTTCCTTAAATTGTCAAATAAAAAAAGAACACCAGCCAACACTATAGCTTCATCCAATGTGAATGAATCAAAGTTATACTTCTTTTACTTCATATGGGCAAACTAATTTAGTAATTCCTTTATGTTTGCTATGGGATGAAAAAGATATAATCAAAATCATACCTTTTTTGTGTAAGATTGGCAAACTAATTTTAGCAATTAGTTTATGTGTGCCATGAGATCAAAATGTTGAAAATTGCTGGCATAGAGGATTAAGAGACAGTCGAGTCTAAGAATCTGAGGGATATTGAGATTAGAGACTAAGAAAGGGAAAGAATGACATCAGGTTCTTAGAGGAGTGACCAGGACAGGAACTGAGGTCTTCCTCCGAGGAAGAGAGGAGGGGGCTTGTTGGGGGGGGGGTGGCGGGCTGGGGGCGGAGTATAATACAATGAACTTGATTTGTTAAAGGAAGACAATAACTTTTATTTTTCCAATAATTTTAACGAGAAAATCGGAGCTATAGAAAAAATGGATTATCTATCAAAACTAAGGTATGTGCCACTCCTATAAAATATCACTCAATTTAGTCTTGGATTAAAAGATTTGATTTCTTAATTCTTGGTTTAGGATAAGCCCAAGAGATTTTGAAGGAAAATCTCTTTTTATTGAAGAAGACATGGTTCACCAATTTCTAAACTTGCCAAAATATAATCTTCGATGACTATAAACATTTTTATTATGAAAGTAATGCGTCCCTGCAGTTTTGATAAAAGTTAAAGTTATAAATATAACAGGTACTTTTTATTAGAATGATATATGTGAAGATTAAAAGCATTATTTTAATTACTTGGGCTTTGCTACCTATTCAACCCTCTTCCCTTAAGTGTTCATTTGCTCTTGCTGTGAAAGGGTAATAGGATTATAAAATGCAGATGTTTGGTGGAGGCGGATGTGAACAAGCACCCAGCATGTTCTCCCTCTGCATACATCACACCTCTCACAGCGATCCCTTCTTTTGAGTCAGCACGAATTCTCAGGTGATTATTGACAGAAAGGGTGAGCTACTGGAGCTGAAATCAGTGGCCTGGGGATCTAGCCCCGGCCCTTAGTTTATTCTTAGTCTTCATGTACAGTGGCTGAGGGTTGCAAGGCCTTATCTTTCCTTTATCTAAGCCCTTATACTAATTGTTATTTAGTTATGATTCACATTCAAATGTTATACCCTGGTGTTGTGCACTGTATTCCTATGAAAAAGCAAGGATTCAGGAATGCTTGTTGAACTGAAATCAAATCCCTAATATGTATCCTAAAAAAAGTGCTAACATTATGTCTTTAAGTGATTTCTATCTGAAAAATAAAAGAACTGTAATTTGGTAATAATACATTACTTGAAGAGGGTGTTTTGCAGTCTTTTGTTTATGTGTCCATTAATACTTCAGCTGAAAGGTAGGTCATTGATAAATTAAAACAATTCTTTTTTTTTTTCCAACTTTCCCTTTTAATAATGTGATAAAGTCAAATGAAAAATTATTTGAGGCTGATGCTAAGGTGTGGTGGACTTTTATGTTCCTTTCATTGTCTGTCAAATCAGTTAACAAAAGAAAGACCTACACAATACAAAGTAAAAGATATTCTTACATGTATGTGCAATCATACATATATATACATTATGCATATAGAGACATCCATGCATATACATCTATGCATATTATGTGTCTCTGTGTGTATTCCTTGTAGGTTTCAGAAGAATGTGTATAGGAGCATATATTTTCTTACTTCATGAAAATGGCTGATTCAGTGATTCAACCTGCTCCATTTTTCTCTGAGAAAAATTTAGGATGTGAAAGATCAGAACGGGATCCTTAAACAAATGTATGTAGAGCATCAGTGAAAGTGCCACAGTGAGTGTTTCATCTACAGAACATTCCCTGGCATCGCCAGCCTTGTAAGCTAATGGAGGACAAACCCAGATCAAAGCAAAGTTAGGAGGTTTGATTAGCTCAACAAAGCTTATGGAGACTTGTGCAATTCTATAGCTATAAGAGCTAATGCAGTTAATAGATGTCATCCAAACTAATGTGTCATGTTTAGGACATTTCCATCACCATTGTTCACTGATTCCAACCAATGAATGCACTTTCAACTCCAGTTAAACTGGTGGGTTTCAGTTCGTGTATGTCTGTTATGTAATATGCATGCTTAGAAGTCAAAATGGTTTGCATTTACATTATTTACATTTTGGCTTCACTATTTGCCAGCTCTGTGCCCTTAAAATATAATTTAATCACATACGCCCTAAGTTTCCTCACTGTCAAATGAGTTTGACTTATGCAACTCCTTTCATAAGGAATAAATATGATTGTATATATAATGTCTCTAGCATAAGGCCTAGCACATAGTGGGTGCTCTGTAAAAGTTAAGACTTTTCTGCTTCTGTTCTTTCCCTAAGTGGCAGTAAAGACACAAATGGTCTTTAAATCTTAAAAGCACAGTTTCAAGTAGAAATTGATATTTGAATGTAATTGGAGTTAATGTGATGTTTGGTTATCAGAAATGTGCTGCCTGTAAGCCTTAAGTAAATTTACAGACAATTCCAATTTCCAATATATGTATTTAAACCATATATATAATATATATAATATATATGTATATATATAATATATATATGAATATGCGTGTGTATATAGTCATATGTATTGACTTTTAACTATTATATGAAAAGTTGCTCCCATTCGGCGTTATCCTGTTGACTTCTGACCTATCTCGTTGTGGTTATCTGACCTATCTCATTGTGGTTATTTTGATTGGACACCCTTAGAATTGATAAGATATTTTTGCTTGTTACTGTATTATGGTCGAAATACTAAGTAAAAGTCATCAAATCATTCTCAATAGAAGGATATTATGTCTCCATCTGGACATAGTGGTAGAGAATTTGTCTTCTATTTCTGTTGCAGCTCTATCCAGGGAAAGCAAATATAACAAAACAAAACAAAACAAAAAAAGGTGTTTTAAATCTGCTGTCTGACATGTTCTTCTATATACATATCTTAATGGGCAATTTAGTCCTGATAGCTTTATTATTGAATGCTTGTTAATGAAACTTAAACAAGAATGTATTGGGTATCTACTGCATGGTTGATTATTGGCTAGATCTTTGACTTTGAGTGTCTCTCAGTCTATAAAAATTTTCTTTCTGATTCTGATACTGTTAACTAATTTACTACCTTAACATAGTTTAGATAGCTGACTACAGAGTGTAGGCTATGCACAAAGATTTTTACTCTTTGAAAGAGAACATTGATAGTGAGTTAGTGCAGCCGATGAATCACACACACAGAGATCTGTCATGAGAGTATTTAATTCTTTTCTTCTAAGGTAACCTAAAGGCACTACACTTATATAGGGACATGAACTTGTTTGAGAACAGATGCTATTAATCTTCCCCATAACAGGCTGCTGAATCATTCTCATTCATTCTGTCAATGTCACTTTACTACTGAGTTTCAGACAATTTTTGCAAAAATAAGATGTAAGTATTCAAAAATGCTAATATTCTCAGCAGAGTACTTCCAATTATGTCTTCAGTTTATATTTGCTTAAGGTTTTTATGTTGCAATAATCCCATCTTCAGTTTCTTCCTTTTTTATTATCTTGCACTTGGCTTATGCTAAAATGATGGCATTCTTTGGCTGATAAGACTCTACTTACCCTGCATAATGGGAGACTTCAATGGAATATGTTAAAGATATCAGTGATCAAAAAGATGGAAAAAATCATTTCTTTAAATCATTGTGCTGTACTAAAAACAAGTACTTGGACAGATAAAACTTTTCTATGAAACCCAAAGCAAATCTTACTTTTATGATGAAAAAAATAGTGATTATTTTATCAAACCAATACAGAAGTAGATACTTACTAATAAATACACTCCATAATGGCTCCAATTCTTTCCTTTCTATATTTTTGGACATGCAAAGTCCACTATATTTTAAAATGTTTTAAATGAGCTAAGTCATTTTTCTACTTGCTATGTTAAATTAATAGTAATTCCAAAAATTAGGGAATAATTACAATGAAAATAAAATTACTTCACTTTACATAGGCTTTTATGTTGTAAGTTTCTGTGATACCTATGCTTCTTTGTAAATAAACATTTTATTTTAGAATGGAATTAGATTTACAAAAAATGTGTGAAGATAATACAGAGAATTCTAATATACTTCTCACCCTGTTTCTTCTATCATTAACATTTTATATTAATCTGGTATATTTTTTCACAAATGAGGAACCAATTTGATCCATTGTTATTAACTAAAGTCTGTAATTTATTCATATGTCTTTAATTTTTACCTAAAGTCCGTTTTATGTTGAAAGACTTTATTCAGGATCTCATGCCCCTTTAAATCATTATGTCTCCTTAGACTCCAATAGGCCTTGATGGTTTCTTAGATTTTCCTTGTTTTGATGATGAGGACAGCTTTGAGGAGAACTGATTGGGTGTTTTGTAGAAGGTGCTTCAACTGGGATTTGTCTAACTTTTTTTTTTTAACTCATGAATAAGCAGGAATTATTGTTTATTGAGCAAACCCTTGGAAGCAAAATGTCATTCTCATATCATATCAAGGGTATATACTCTCCACATCATTTATCTCTGTTGATGTTTGTAGAGGGAATCAAGGCTGATACCAAAGATGAAATGCTAATTGCCCTGACTTATGATGTAAATACTTCTCTCCCACCTCTGTAAGCCCTTTTCTAGCCAAATCTATACTATGCCTACCAACACCCTCCCCTACTTGGCCCAGCATAAAAGGAATGAGGGGCTATTGTTCTGGGCTCAGAATTTGGAGTTTGTCTCCTCTGAGCCCATGCACGTAAATAAAGATCGTGCTCCTAAACCCCTCGGTGTCTGGTCGTTTCATTTTTCCATAACAGTTAATCGTAATCTCCTGGCTAAAATACCATTTGTCAGCTTTCTCCTGACAAATTATATTTCTAAAGTTATATTCTCCCTTTCCATACTGTACTATTTGGAAAGAAAGCAGGCACCTGAAGGGTAGGGAGCTATCTCTGCCTCCCACAGGGTAGGATATCTACCAAAAGGATTTGGATATTTTTCTGTATGTCGATGTGTCTATTCGTCCCTCAGTTTATTTATTTGAATCATTTCTGTTATCAATATAGATTCATGTATATTTATTTATAGTTTGAGTTATAAACTGTTATTTATTTTTTGCTCAAATTATTCCCAATTTGACCATTGGGAGGGCTTTCAGTTGACCTGTGTCCTTTTCACATATCCCCATCTTTGTGTTTTTTCTTGAGCAGTTTCTTATCCCTGACACAACCAGATACTCTAAATTCACATATTTCCTGCCCTAGTCTTAGAATTGCATTTTTGCTAGGAGTTCTGGTCTCTGTTATTAGATATTAGTATTATAAACCAAGATCTGGCACTAGCTATGCTCTTTGCTATTAGAGTGTCATTGGTTCTAGGCCCTCTAAGCTGGCGGAGAAAGGAAATATATGTGCATATCCTGACTGGTGTGTACATTGATAGCAACAGATATTTATATAGTGTGTATACATATGTTATACATACATATATGCATTATACCATATGTTATACTATATATTTTTAAGCTAAACATGAGTTTATACTGATGTCTCCAACTTTCTCTTTTTACCTGTTTGTAACATCCCATTCCAACAATGAAACCCATGCACCACCATTGACTTCATTAATCAAAACCAGTACACATGTGCATTCTTTTTTCAGAATTGTTAATGACATCTGTCATTGGAAATGACTTGATCATCTACAGTATGAATTAAATTAACCTTGGAGAATAGCTGTCTTGTTCATTGTTGTGTTGCCAATGTGTAATCTGTTGTCTGGAACATTGAGGGGACTCAAGAAATGTTTATGAATGAATGACAATAAGACACAATTATGACTGAGATAGGAATCACAGCTACAAGAATATGAACTTGGGAAATTCAGAATGGTTATGGAATAAATTAGAAGGTGCTAGCTATATTAGACTTAGGAATAATAAAATAAATAACATAGACATGACTTTTAAAAGAAAGTTTTGGCATTGGAAGGATGATGGTACCACTGAGAAATTCCCTCATGATTTCATAGAGCTATTGATTATTAACATCACCTATCACCATGCTGTTACTTTTTATAACTGATAAGCACATCATTGTGGTATTTTGTATGGTTAGCATGGGAAGTTATATATTATCTTACAGAAACTTTGTCTGCTTTACCGGTAACATTTTTCTACCACAATTCATTTGATCTATGAAGTGGGCAGAAAAATACAGTATTCTCATTTTATTAGTGGGACTATTGAGAGGCAGTGAGATAAACTTGATTCCATAGTTTGGGGCATAGTAAATTCTTAACTAGAAAAAAAAATGCAAATAAAATTTGGAAAAGAGATATAGAGTAATTTTACCAGGTATCTATTGGATAAACTTAATGGTCCTAAGTCTCTGTTATGTCACTCTTGCTAAATAAAGATGCAATTATAATGGATTTTAGTACCAATATTTGTTACAAGATTTTTGTTCCATTAATTTTAAGTATGTTATTTGAAATAATTATCCTGCTATTTTGTCTCTATATAACTATGACTCCATTAAACTTAAAAGGAAAGGTAAGCATAGAATGAATAAAAGACATTTAATCAATTTCAAAGTATCTCATCCATGAATATGTTTGTTGTAGTAGAAACATCTATTGATCACGCATAACTAATGAAAATGTTCTAATAACAAAATTAGTTAAATACCTTGAGATTTTCCTCCCCAGACATTTGCAAGTGGAAATGCAGGCATTGCCTATGAAAAGAGCACTATTATTCTCCTCAATCCTAAATAGCACTAAATTACCTTCGAACATTGATCTCAGCAAATAGATTAAGTATTTATTTTTTAAAGATATGAATCACTGATATGAATTTTAATGAGTATTGCATACTTAAGTTTAGGCCTAAAGTCATTTGTCTACAAATAACTGAATTAGCCTCTTAAAATCACCAATCTCAACTCATCCCTTGTGGAGTGCTTGCTATGACCAGGTCCTTTCCAAAAGGGAGAAAGAAAGCCACTAAGGAACTGCCTACAAAGTATTATAACAGTAAAGTGAATATTTGATGCTATTCACATTCTTCTTCCTAATAACATTTCACACAAACTATTATTTTAATAATGACAGTAAGTATAGTGGACTCAAAGGAACAAAGCTTTGTAATTAGACCTTGGTTCCAAACTGACCTCCACTTCTTACTAACCCTGTGATGTTGAACAAAGTATATGATATCTCTGAGCATATTTCCTCACCAATTAAAAAAATTGATATGAAGCTTATAGGGTTTTTAGAAATTTGGTGGAATTTCAACAATAGAGTTAAAGGAATAATTCCATCTTTGACACAAAGGAGATACTTCATTTATATATCAATGTTAGTTACTACCCTTTTTGGAAACTTTGTATTTTTTTATATCTTTTTATCATAAATGTTATAGAACATGAAATAATTACCCCGTGTGAACCTAGACCAATCCAAGAATGAAAAAATTATGCAGCTATGTGTTTCTTCTTCAAACCAAATTATGCAGATCTGACTCTCCTAGTTTATCCTGAGATAGGAGGTAATTACAATCCTGAAATTTGTGTTTTTCATTGTCTTTTTCTCTATTGTTCTGTTTTCTACACAGTTCTTGAATTTTTCTCCTTTTCAAAACAAACAAAAAAGTTTGTAAAGCTTCTGTTCATCTATTTGCAAGCATAACGAATGATTGTTTCTAGACCACATGCTAACATACTGACGCGCTTATCAGAAGTGTTTTTTATAACATGTCCTTTTGATTCATCCCTTCCTCCCTTCCTTCCTCCCTTCCTTTCTCCCTTCCTTCCTTCCTTCCTTCCTTCCTTCCTTCCTTCCTTCCTTCCTTCCTTCCTTCCTTCCTTCCTTCCTTCCTTTCTTCCTCTCTTTCTTTCTCTTTCTTTCAACACACCTTTTAATTTTTCGTTTAAAACCAGACTTGTTGCATTGCACAGTAGAAACTGAAATTCATAGGCCTGTATTATGAGAATTCCTGTTAATCTGGCTAGCAGTTGTGCTTTCAAAAATGTTCACTGTTGCTATAGGCAACAGAGAGTTCGTGTTCCTCTAGTACCCTTGGCTTTGTCTCCTTGGTTTACTTTGACTTTACCTAAGCATTGCTACCAGAAAGAGTCAGTATTTTATAACTTTTTAAAAATTCTCACCCAAGGACATGTTTCCAGTGATTTTAGAGAGATAGAGGAAGGGGGGAAGAAAGAGAGAAAGAGAGAGACAGGGGCAGACATCCATCGGTTGCCTTCCACACATGCCCCAAATGGAAATCAAAATGCAACCTAGATATGCACCCTCACCAGGGCCCAGGGCTGTATTTTACAACTCTTTAAGCTGTGGTCCACCGTTATTACACTAGACCTCTGATTGTGTAATGACAAGGTTTATATAACGGTGGGGTCATTCTATAATCTTCAATTAAATCCCATTGTTTTAGTGGGCCCTGGGTCTGGCCCAGAACCTTCACAGGTATTTCTTCTCACATAGTTGTACCCAGCCTTTGGTGAACCATGACTATAAGAGGCTTGAGTGAAAGGAAAGCTCCTATCCACAGGTCTGAGACAAGGCTCTGATAAGGTTTTTCCACTGGAAAGTATGTCTTTGTTATGGAGAATGCTCTGGGAATATTTCAAAGTGGTTACTTCTCCTTTCCTCTCCTCTTGCCTGAGGAACTACGGAATCTTCCTTCAAGAATGTAAAAGAGATAGCTTCTTTATGGAAGCTTCAAATTATGTATAAGAGGGTCAAGCAAAATGTACCCTTGTTCTGAAATTTAAAGGAAATATTGAAACTTGGGTTTATTCTTGAAAATTCAAGAGCAGTATAGAAAAATTTGCTATATTAATAATCGCGATGGCTTAAAAGGAAAGCATACTGATGGATTAGCATTATGATCTATTGGGAAGATAGCTTATGTGGCAAAAGTCTGCATTCTCCAGTATTTCCCTGCATTCCTCTATCCTTTCTTCTTTTCTTCCTTGAAGATCATGCTTTTATCAAATGTGGGATGTCATATTCCTTTTCAAATAAGACCTTTTAAGAAACTCCTTTTATAATGGAGGGGAAAATGAAGCTTATAATATTTGTCATTTTAGTTTTTCTTGGGTTTTGGAGGGACTATTATATAAATTTTAAACTTGGTGCCAGGAGATTGATGATTCTCAAATCAACTGGAGAACATTTTCAAAGGTAATGAAAAGGATGCTAAGTCACAGGTTTGTAGGAACACGCAGTGATGATACTCCAACAGAAAGCCATGCTCAGAGGGATATTTATAACTTTAAATACCTTATTAGAGAGGAAATAAGATTTAAATCAATAATCAAAGCTTCTCCCTAAAATATGTTGAGAAAAAAAAAGCAAACACAATATATGTAGAACTAAAAAAATAATAAAGATCAGAATAAAAATTAGTGAAATAAAAAAGGAAGTCACTAAAATGCCTAAATAATTTATGATAATTAGGGGAGAATATTCTAAATAATTTTATGTCAACAAATTAGATAAATGAAATATACAAAGGCCGTGAAGACACTAGACTGACTCTAGATGAAATAGAAACCTAGATATACAAACAAAAGTAAAGCCACTGAGTTAGTAATTAAATATCCTTCCATAAGGAAAAGCCTAGGCTTACACACATTTACTTGGGGAATTTATCAAGCATTTTAAAAGAAGAAATAAAAGGGAAGATTATAATAAAGTTACAACACAAAACAAATAAATGTAGTATACGCACATATTCACACACAAATGTTAAACCTCAATTTAATTAAAAATGTAAAGTCAACAAGATAACATTTTGCTTACCAAATCTAAAAAATTTCACAAATCATTAATGGATTTCTGTGTTCTAAAGTACAGTGGAGTAGACAGTACAAAGGCCCAACTCACTGCAAAACTAATAGATACCTAGGAGAACAATTGTATTGCATTTCTCACTTTCAGGAAATAAGAAAAATATCGAAATCATCTTTTTATGAAAAACCAGAAAAATGTGAACGTATTTTAATATGTAGATCCCTAATTACATAAAAATGTTACTGACACAAATAGCAAGAGGTAATAACAAAAAAGAAAAAGTAAACTTACAAAGCTCTTGTAATTTCCATTCATTTAGAAAATTATAAAACTTACTTCTAAATAACTTACAGATCAAAGAAGAAATTAAAATGGAAATAAGCAATTCATTATACTTGAATGGTAATCCAAATAATACATATAAAACTTATGAAATGCAGTTGAAGCGAATACAGTTTAATGCTTACATATATATGATAGTATTTAATGTTAATTTATGAGCTGTGTTCCAGTTACAATGCTGCTAATAAGTACATCACAGAATAACCCCCCAAAATGATAGATGTAAAGGCCTAAAAACACAAAATCAAACTTATTAAAAGAGAAAACAAAAATAATATATAGAAATACACAAAAAAATGTTTGTTGAGATTGAAGAAGAAAGTAAGACAGAAGGCATGAATACATTAGAAATTTGAAAGGAGATATAAATCCAAATTCAGTTAAACTAAAAATAATGTGGGAATACTATCATCATTTTATACTTAAACAAAATAAGTAAATGATAGGGCTAGGTTTTAAGGTTTTGTTTGACTCTTGAGTGCGTACTCTTCAGCATAGCATTATAATTGTGTTATATCATTTGAATATATTGTTTTCCAGGTCTTTACTTCCATCTATGTATCTATCCATACATCATGTATGTCTGGAAAATAGCACACAGAAATCTGTGGTTCATGTGACATGGCAGGTACATGCTTGTAATTGTAAGTAATATAGACATGAATAAGTGCCATGTGAATTACACCTTGGTATTTCAGAGAAGAGAACAGTTACCTGCGAATTTAGGATCGTCATGGGAATGAGGTGAGAATTAGAAGAGCATGGATGCAAAAGCATTGGGCTTTGGGAAAAAAAAAGTCTATGAAAGAGCCAATCTTAAGTTGAAATAATGAGCAAAAGCAAGTAGACAGGACCTCTCATGTTGTGGTGAATTCATAGCATTTGGCTCCTGAAGGCGACTGGCTATTGGATGCATATTTAATGATATTAAAAGAAAGCATTAATATATTCCCCACCTTGGATAACATATAGTTACAACCATATAGAAAATAATTTATGATTTCTAATATCTTATTAGGAATTTGGCAACAAATCTTAATGAATCTCTCAGCTTTGTACACATCTTGGCTTTATTAACCCAGTGGCTCTAAAATCAGCTCTTCAAGAATTGTTTAAGAAGGTGTCTTCAGGAAAGTAGAGATAAAGACTCTCTCTGGATAAATATTCTACATTGCTTGATAACAAATGGGAGGCATTTCTTGAGGACACTCAGGGTATTAAAGATGAAGATGTCTCCTTTCCAGAGATATTTGATCGCATTCCAAGATAATAAAGTCTCTCTCCAGGAGACACAATACAATTTTGCCAGCATCTCCTATGTAATACTAGGGTTTTCTAATCTCAGGGTTCCTCTTTGTAGTGCACACCCACAGTATACACCAGCAATACATAAGCCTTATCACATTATTCTGTGTTAATTAGGGATCAGGGAAATGACACTAATGGTTACTGTTGCTCTAAGTAAGTAATAAAACTGTCTAAATGCATTCGTGCTTTTTGTCTCCTTGCCAGCTGAATCTCTGGAAGTGTGACAGCAGTTGCCATCATGCTGCTGCTTAGGAACAACTTGTCTGATTGACATTAGGCTCATTTTTCTAAAATCTGGAATGGTTGGGAAATAACTGATATAGAGCTACAGAGAAAAATACAGATAAATGCTCAAAGGATTACACTGAATATTTAAGTCATTCTTAATAACAATTAACTTTAGGTTTCATTCTTATTCGTCCTAAAAACTGGATGTATTAATATTCATTAGGTCTCAGCTCCCATCCCATAGAATGTATAGTTACTTTGACATCATTAAAATTAAAAAAAAGAGATTTATGTTAACATATGAAGCTTATGGCTTACATCCCATGGCTTAATTTCATTTTTTCTACAGGGTGTCAGCTTTAAAATTATAAAGCAAAATTTTACAAAGACATGGAAAATATAGTGGGTCATTTTGGCTTTGTGGTCATATAGATTTGCTGTTGTTGTTGTCTTACAGTTTAAATATCAAAAGACAATTTGATTGTCAGTGATTCTTATCCTTTATGAATGAGGTTTAAATTTGTATAGGAGATTAAAATTTTTTCCTAAATGTATTCAAAATTAGTATCTGCATATTATTATACACCTTATATTGAAAACAAAATAAATAATCTATAAGTAAAGATTTTGAATATGGTAAGTACAAGGGGGGGCCCACAAAACTGAAATCTGTTTATAAAAATTGTGTATTTATTCTTACATGTTAAACTTCAGTCACCTTCAAAGTACTCTCCATTTGTTGCAATACAACTATTGAAACATTTTTTCTACTACTCGAAACTGTTTTTGAACTCATTGATTCTGATGTCTTTTAGTGCTGCTGCCATTTTTTGTTTCACTTCTTCCACATCCAGCAAAACATTTCCCTTTGGGGAATTTTTTTCATCTAGGGAAACAAAAAAATAAAGTTGCTTGGGGCAAGATCAGGTGAATAGCTAGGGTGGAGCCTGTTTTTGTTCAAAAACTGCTGAGCACTCAGCAAGGTGTGGGCAGGTGCACTTGTAAATCACCCATCATAAAATGGGCAAATGCGCTGAAAGAGTCTTCAAAAAAAAAATTCACTGAATCCCAACGCAGCCCCTCACAACACCACCAGCAGCAGGTACGCTGATACAGATGGGTTCCTAGAACACTCACCTAGTTGGGGAAGCCTGTGTTACAAGGATCCTGCCCCCCAGAAGATAATTTCATTTTGGGGGGATTCCCTCCTCTTATAGTTCTGTCAGATTAAATAATAATAAAATACATTTATTTCTTAAAGTTTTTCAAAAACTTAGCTCTGCTTTTTGGGTAAAAGACAGGAGAAAGAAGTAATCTTTAGAAGGGTATACTTGCAAAAAGTATTGTAAATTAAAATACTTTCTGAAAAAATTATAATTTCAATGTTATATAATCATTTTACCAAGACAGGAGTAAAAAATGGCCTTCTAGTTAATAAATGGAAGACAGAGGTCCATTCTAATACCTGGTAGTGTAAAATCTAAAAATCTGGATGGTCTAATCTAACATATTTATTTTAAATGGCAATTATAAAATTTCAATGACACATACTGCTAATCAGGATTGTAAAACCAAAAGCCTGTTCACTGCCAAACACTCACATTGGCACAAAGGGCCACATCTTCAGAAACGACCGCTACTGCTGTATTTTCTTTGTTAGACACTAATGGTAGAAACAAAAATATACGAATATGTACTTAACAGGTGTTATGGGTTTAATGCAGTGGTGAAGTAGAAACCTAACACAGTAGACATTTAAAATAAGCTTCCTGGTTTTAAGGTAGTTACTAGATATTAGATAAAACCCCTAGGAAGCAATGATATATAATACAATAAAGAATGCAGATTAAAAGTATTAGATATAGTTTCGGTTTTGTTAGTCACGATTTTTGTTGTCATGACTGAAACAGTGTTTTCTGATTTATCATTTATTTAATTATATGAACTATCATTTGTGAATTTAAAAACTCATTCATGTATTTATTTCTTCAACAAATTGTTTAGTGGCTACTTAATATTAGATGCTGTCTGGCGGCTTATTTTATAGTAGTGAAGACCCTGCTTTCATAGAATATTTATTAAGTAGGTTGAAACAGGAAATAGGCACATGAACAAATGCTTATATGTCAAGTGATGGCAAATACTGTGAAGAAAAGCAGAGTAGAGTAGGTGAGTGGGATAATGGAGCCAGTGTCAACAGCTCAAACTTAGCAGGATTTTTTTCTGTCTGTCTTGAATATACAGCTACCAAGAGCTATAAATTCAGTGTTATTGCCTGTGATGTAGTATCGCATAGTTCATTCATCAATGCATTCTATGGATATTTAGAAAAAAACTAGTATATGTAAGATATTATAGCAGTTATTATTTTTATCTGAGTGATTTCAATTACTCTATATTGAATAGATTTTAAAATAATGTTTCTCTGATTTATAACAATATATGTGGATTATGTATACATAGTTATAGTAAGTGGAATAAAATTACTTGTGAAATGTATTAAGTATGATGCATAGCAGGAAATAAATCCCATATGTTTATGCAAACTTAAATGAAAGGTTTCTTTTATGAGTTGGTACAAAGTGGTATCAGTTAGAAATTCTAAATGATGACTATAATAATACTTTTGCAACAAGGAAAATCTTCGTATACACTTAAGAGTTGACTGTGTGTCACTTTGCCTTTATTTAATACCACATGCTATTCATTACCAACTAATACGTTACTTCATCAAGTATAAGATCTAAAGTTAACTTATATATCCTGTGGTAGAAGCACATTTTCCTACATAGATATTAAGATATATATTTAAAATATTCCAAATCTGACTCTCTTAATGCTGTGAATGACCTTCAAAGTTTCATTCTCTTACTACTAAAAGTAATCAGTTTTAGGTGAATATATTATTAACAGTTAGTAACATAGATTTCCATTATTCTGAGCATGTGTCAAATGGAATATATACATACATATATATATATATATTTATGTATGTATATGTATATATGTGTGTGTGTGTGTCTGTGTGTATGTATGTATATTATGGTTCACCACAGACTCCATGTAAGTAAAGCCCTTCCTCTGGCATTGCTAGAAAAACTAGTCCGTTAGAGCTTTCCCAGAGTTCATTGTACAGGGCAGGAGATAATTTGATAGTCTAGTCTAGGGACAAATCTAGTACTCTAGATTTGCACATAGCTGGCACTCAACAAATATATTTCTTGAGTGAATCAGTGAATAATTATGGGTTTATTATATTTGATGGCATAACTCAGAAACTGGCAATAGTAGCATTGTTATGAATAAATTAGTTCCTTACTACTGATTTATGAACCTTGAGTTCAACATAATCAAAATCTAAAGTTAACCTTTCAATAAATAACAAATACAGTGATGACACATGAAAATCTCACTGAAATTGCAGACATATCAGCATTAGTAAGAAGGAGAAAAAGGAAGCTGCCATCAATAGACATGTCCCTGTGGCTTGGTTTACCTGATCAGTGCATTCAGTAGCCTTCGAAGAATGCAAGTAGTTGTGGTGGGTATTTTATATATCATGGACATATTTGGGGGTGGGGTTTGGGTTCTAGACTGATGAACACAAAATGGTATTCAAAGACCTTTAATGATCTGTTTTGTCCTGGCTACGTGCCTCCTTACTACTTATATCTCTGTTGTTTCAAATTTGTGTATCTCCACTAACAGGCCTTATGATGGCTTCACCCTGTGCCTTGCACACGTCTTCTTTCTCTCATTGACATGATCTCCCATTTATCCTTAAAAACCCAGTTCCTGTGTGTACTTCTTCTAGAAGGCCATTCTCGGTCCTATGCTCAAAAAAGTTAACAATTTTTTTGTCTTTATGTTATTTATATGTTTAATATAAGATCTTATTCTACTCATCGAACTGTTATCTTTCTCCTCAGGCCATGTGCTTATTGGTCTTCTCATGGTTGAACTATGTGAAACTGCCATTTTAAAAAATAAATCAATTTCCTATGGTTTAATATAATATTAGCAACATAATTAGTTATATAATTATTACATACTACATACATAAAATATATATATGTATGTATATATATGAGGTCTGTCCAGAAAGCATCCAGCCATGTACTATGAATAGTAGAGACATTTACTGAAGAAGATACAATATATAAGAAACATTGTACAAAGGACAATGATGCCTCAGTCCCCTTCACAGTAGGCACCTTGGGACCTCACACAGTTCTCCCAATCAACATCAGCTGCCCCATCATATTTTCCTGAATCTCATCAACAGTCTGATATCTCTCCCCTTTCAAAGATGATTTTAGTTCTGTGAAAAGCCAGAAGTTGCAGGGCACCCAACCTGGGCTGTAGTGGGACTGATTCACCTGAGTGTTTAATGTTTTGCCAAACAAACTCTGCATGAGACATAATGCATGAGCAGGCATGTTGTGATGAAGCTGCAAATCACCAGCTGCCCATAGCTGCGACCTTCTGAATCATCTGAATAGAGTCCACAGAGGAATGTTCAAGCTTCATGCAAAATTTAATGCTGATTCATTGTTCTACTTCTTCAGTCATTTTGAATATGACGACCACACAGTACACATGCTCCCTCAAGGGCTTCTATTGCCCCCACTGACTAGTACAGTGAAGCACCATTTGTTCACACATTCACATTCCAGTCCACTCTCCTTGGCTTCCAGGTAACACTGATGTTGCACAAACCATTTTCATTATATTAACAATGGCTGAACTTTTTCCAGACAGACCTTGTATATATCAAGATTACTGCCATCATCATCAGCCTAATATAGTCTCTGGCACATAGTAAGTATTCAATAAATGTTCCTAATGGAATAAAAGGTATTGAGATTAGTCTTAAGTGCTGAACCACTTATGATTTTTTCCAGAATTTATAAACTAAAACAGATTTTGACCCCTAGCTCTGGAATAGATGTTGGCGATACTGGTATTAGATGCCTCCTTGTATTATTCCAAGTAGGGCCACAGAACAGGAAATGAAGTGCCAAGAATCGCTTTCTGAGGTCTACAAATGTTATAATTTGTGGCCTGTTGAAGGATTGTTATGAGAAGTTATAATGCTCATCCGAAATACTAGTCTGGAATCTAGTCCTTAAAATTGTTCATTTATATCTTGAGTTCACTATATTAATTTATATCTTGACTTGTTGAAGTTTTACAGACTGCAGATGTCCCGAGCGGCACAAGTGATGTTGTTTGATCATGGCAGATATCGGTTGTTAGGAAGGAATGGAAAATACACAGTGAGGTATATTTAAGAACAGGTTAAATAAAAATATTTTCTAGCGACCTTTCCCCCCTCATCAACTGCCTTACGCTAGACAGGCCGTAACAAAATACAATTTTATTTTTCATAATAAATTTTGTTAACATCAGATATGCCCCATAAAAGATAACATTTGTTATTAAAACAAAACAATGGAAAAGTCTACAAAATTCTAAAAATCTTAAGGTAAATTTTAACTTACAAACATATCAAAAATGTTTTGAGTACACCTGGGCATTTGCAGAACAAGGGTTGGTACTTCTTTCTCAAAATGGCTTATTCTTATCTTTTGACACAAGAAGGTAGTAAATATCCCATGATCTGTGCTTTCAGTGGTCACTTAAAACCAGGCCTTGGGAGGTCTTAAAAGAGAAGAAAAACAAAATAAAGAGAAAAAAGATTTGCATTTGCACCCACCAGCTGATTTTATTACAAGGAGAGTCAGTGTGGTTGATATAGAAACTCCCAAAAAATACAGATGCTTTTCAACTTACATGAGCTGTCATTAAGTAAATCACATTACTAGGTATTTAATTTGTTATTCATTTTTTTTCAAGTATCATTTATTGGGTATTTTTTTCCACCTGTGAGGAATAACAGAGACCAGATACACCCACCATTTGAAACTATCAGAAACTTGAAATAATATATAAAAAAAATTCTTTCAGTCCACTTGATACCATGCATTTCTTCTGACACTTTCAATCCCCCGTTGAAACTCCCATATTAAAAATGTCACTGTAATAATAAATTTGTAATACACAGAAATACTTTCTGAATAGTAAATGGAAGTTGGTAGCAGCCTACTATTAAAAGATTGAGCTCTAAGGAGAAAGTTTAAATACACCAAAGAGCTGGAAAATAATTAGTTTAATCAGCCAACTTCCAAACCATCACAATTTTTGCCCAGCATCCTTAGCAGGACAACTTTCTCAAAGAGAGCAATTAGATTTCTCATGAGAGGTTTCTGTTGGTAACTGAATTCAACATCCCTTTGCCACAAAAATGCTAATCTGAGAGAATGAAAGCTAAAAAACATAAATAAATAAATACATAAATAAATAAATAGCTATTTTGACTTTAGAGATGAAAGGCGTTTTAAAACTTATGAGGTCATAATTGGTTAATTGATGCTGGCAACTTATTCAGGCAGCTATGAACTGAGAGTGTTTTGAAGGTCCTACTCAGGGACTCATCTTGCATACACAAGGGACAGTGGCCATGAACTAAAAGAAAGCTGTAGTGTTCTTTCCCTCTGGCTTAGTCTTAGCATTTTGTGGACGCTGCATAAAGAATCAAGAATCAAAAGGAAAACGACTTGGGAGCTTATTTTGTAGAGCGGGGTGGTTTAGTAGAAGCTTTGAGTGGAATACAGTGGCCTTGTGTTAAGCCCTCTAGCAGAGGCATCACTAATTATTTATATCCTGCTGTTAAGCGTGAAACAGGCCTGACTGCCCTTACAACAGCTGCAAACTCACCACGTGTGCAGCACCGTGAACTTTGTGTGAGCTCTCCTGAAGAGCTTTCAGGGGCACGAGGCACTACAAGCAGGTAGAATCATTGTCAGAAGAGTCTTCTGAAGAGTCCTGGTGCATCAGCAGCAATTAATGCAGGTGGTATTTTAGACAAGGGAGCTAATGAGCTTTAATATGCATGCAGGTGAGGGAGTGCTGAATCAGTAGAGCCATTAATGAACCTATGACAGCCTAATTAGCTACAATTTAAAATCTATGGAATCTAATCAGAGAAGCTGAACACTGCTGCAAATCTGTGTATGAATGAGTCTTTCTAAATACTCCAATCTGTTGCTTAGTCACTGATTGATAGTAATTGCTTTTTTTCCTCTATTGTGTATAGGAAAATGCCCAATTTTTCTCTGATAGGGGAGGACACAACATTGAAGTTAAATGCCTAAGCTATTTAGCTGCTTAAGTTTAATCAGGGGATGTTTAAAAAAATCAAAGTAAAATTAATTTTTAACTCTGAATATAGATGAATAAAAATATAACACCAACTTCTTATATATTGGAGCAGCAAAGAATTCATAATTGCTAATCAACTCCAAATCTGCATGCAAGCAAAGACAATACAACATGCACATATGTAAGTTACCTTTATTAATCCATAATTTATTTTAAAAGGACTTATTTATGTTAGTTATCAGAGATAACAGGGCAAAATAGTTTTGTTGAATGCTTGAAATAAGAAATACTTTTCTGACTCAAAACAATTTGTTAAACATTCTATTTTAAAGTGGCTGAAATATTTGTTTTTAGAAATTGAGAATAATTTTATGAAGGTGTGCAGTGATACTAGTTTGTAGTGCCCATTTGGTAATAACTGACGTGTAAAAGGTACAAGCAGTTTTTCTACTCTGACATTTCACCCGTGTGCCACACAATTCATCTGAAAACCTTAAAGAACTTTGTAGGCTCTGATTTATTGAGTCTTATAACACCACTGGAAGACAGGTCAATGCGGCCGCCCTTATTTTACAGTCAGCTCCACTCAGCTCCATTTGTTGGAGGTCACAAGTGAGTCAATGGAAGAAAGATGAAAAGAGACCCAAGAAAGCTCGGGGTGCTACTCCCTTACTTTTTCCATTTGATAAATGGTATACCCATTTCTGACATTTCAGATAAAAATCTGTGTATCTAACTTTTGAATATCAACATAGAAAAATACCTTGGAATGCAGGCTTATAATTGTGTTATTTTCAAATGTTGATATCTGGTGCATAAGTATGATGTTATCAGTTAACTAAATGAGGAGAACTGCCACATTTCCTCACTGGTGTCATAGAAGTGATCTTAAGTTGTTGTTTCTGTTAGAATAACCACCAGCTGTTGAGGCTGAAACCTAAAGAAGATAAAAAGGCTAGGTTTTCTGTAGTTAGATACACCTGAAATTAAAGAAAGAAAAAATGATGTAGGAAAGTGGGGGAAAGGGGATAGATAGAAAATACAACCACACAAACAAATGCATCTACCAAAGACTTCAAATGGGGTGGTTTACTAAACATATTCTGCTGATGAAGAAAAGATGTATATAATCCATTAGATTTGATTTTAGTGGGATCTCTATATAAAAAAAAAGAGAAGAATGTCAGTGAACTCAGAAAACTCAAATGATATGTTAGAGCCATTTTTGACTATGTGCTAACACTTCTGTGAATCTTTATTGCTAGTTAAAAAATATACTGCAAGGACAATTTTATGAAATCTTGTGTTTTAATTGATATTCATTTCACCTGCGCTCCAGTGAATTATTTTTTTCCAAGTTTGACAACGTTATGGTGATATCGTATTTACTCTTGTGTCAACCATTATGAATTATATCCATGAGCAAAATAAGCTCTAAAGCAAATATTTTATTTCTCCCACTGATGTGACAGTGTTTGCTAAAGTGTCCATTTTCTTCCAGACCTCCCAATTACGATGTTGTCAAAACGTTGACATATTAACTACTAAAATTGTATTCCACCTAATATGATACTTTATTCTTAAATTCATCAAATTTGATCCTTTCTCTTGATTTAATTAGCAAGAGTAAACAATCCCTACATACTGTTTTGTTTTCATATGCTGTCATATAATAATCAATTAATTGGAAAATGGTCTAGTATGTTTTGGGATTGATCTTTCCTTTTATATTTTGCGCATATAATGAGAGTAATTTTTCTTGACTAGTTCTTTTAATAGCTTCTTTAATGAGGCATTATATGTATTATTAAATGTGATTTTTATATACATGTAATATTGTACTTGGTCTATCTAAATTTGATAGAGAAGACTGACACATGCATTGCAATGGTCTGGCAAGTTGGAATTAGGAGATTATGCTTAAAACACTGTAACAGCATGTTTTGTGTTACTTGTAAAATTTTCATTTTTTCAAATAAAAAATATTTTATACCATCATTATTTTAAAGACATAATTTATTTTAATTGCGATACTATTATACTTATAATAACTGAAGAGAAACATACATTATAGAAATGTACATTAATTTAGTATCATATAGAGGCAAAAAGTACATTTATAGTTAGGAATTCCTGATTCCATTTCTCTTTTCTTTGTATTTGTTTGAATAACCTATGTTTTATGTTCTCTTCACAACAACCACATTTGCTGTGTGTTCCTGGAATAGTTTCTTAACTCTCTTGCCTCAATATTCTTATATTTAGAAAGGATATTATAGCATTGTCTTCTTCAATATGTGTCAAGAGGGAAACTTGTGCATAGTTAGAGCTCAATGATAAATTCTACCAAACATTTAAAGAAGAGTTAATATCAATTGTTCTCAAACTCTTCCAAAAAATACAAGAGGAGGGAACACTTCCAAATTCCTCTTATGAGGTAAGCATTACCCCGACATCAGAGCCAGGCAAGAAGACTGCAAGAAAAGAAAGTTACAGGCCAATATCCCCAATGAACTTACCTGCAAAAATTCTCAACAAAATATTAGCAAAAAAAAAAAAATTCAGGACTACATTAAAAGGATCATATATCATGATCAAGTGAAATTTATTTCGGGGATATGAGGACAGTTCAACATTAAAAATCATTCAGTATGACACACCATATTAACAAAATGGAGGAAAAGAGTCATATGTTTTTCTCAATAGATGCAGAATAAAGCATTTGACAGTATTCAACATTACATCATGATAGAAACTCCCTGAAATCTGGTTATAAAGAGAACATACCTCAATATAATAAAAGGCATATACCTAACATCACACTCAACAGTGAAAAGGTACAACTTACTCCTCAAAGATCAGAAACAATACAAGAAGCCTCCTCCTGCTACAGTTATTGAACACAGTACTAGAACTCCTAGCCAGAGCAATTAATTTAAAAAAATAGAAATTAAAAGCATCCAAATTAGAAAGAAAGAAGTAAAACTGCTCTATTTGCAAATGACATATTATATATATATAAAGCCTTAAAATCTCCACCAAAAATGGTTAGAACTTACAATCAAATTCAGTAAAGTTGCAGGATACACAATTAATATGCAAAAATCATCATGTTCCTTGACACTCACAGTGAACTATCAGAAAGAGAAATTTTAAAAAATATATCATTTCTAATTTCATTTAAATCTACCTGGGGATAAATTTAACCAAGAAGATAGAAGACCTGCACACTAAAACTATAAGACATTGAATAAAGAAACTTAAAAAGAAATTAATATATTAAAAAGGTATTCTTTGCTTATACATTAGAAGAATTGTTAAAATGTCAATACTACCCAAAATGATCTATAGATTCAGTGCAATACCTATGAAAATTACAATGGCATTCTTTACAAAAATAGAATAAGACTAAAATTTGTGTATAACAATAGAAACCCTAAGTAGCCAAAGAAATTTTGAGAAAGAACAAAGTTGGAAGCATCACATGTCCTGGTTTCAAACTATATTACAAAGGCATAGTAAGTAAACAGTATGGTATTGGCATAAAAACAAATACATAGATCAATGGAAGAAAATAGAGAGTCTATAAATAAACCCAAATATATGCGATCAATTAATTTATGAAAAAGGAATCAAAAATGTAAAATGAGGAAAGAATAGTCCCTTTAATAAATTGTTGGAAAACTGTCTACTTGTGAATTCTTTTGTGTTACAACAGAATAAGGAGAAAGGAATTACATGAAAAACATGGCAGCTACATGCACAACAATGAAACTAGAACCTTATCTTACAACATACAAAAAAATCAACTCAAACGAATTAAAGACTTGAACATTAGACCAGAAGTCATAAAAATCCTAGAAGAAAATATAGGGGGTAAGGTCCTTGACATTGGTCTTGGCAATGACTTTTTTGTATTTGACACCAGAATTGAAGGCAAGAAAAACAAAACAAAACAAAAAAAATGGGACTGTATCAGACTAAAATCTTCTTCACAGCAAAGAAAACCATCAATAAAATGAAAAGATGATATACGAAAACACTAAAATAACAATGTAGAGTATTTTTAAAAATCTTTAATTTTATAAAAACCTAAATGCGAAGCTTGTTTTTATACACAACTTTCTGTTTTAAGTCTTCTCATGGTATCTATCCCTAAAACACTTTACACTCCTAGCTATCAAGTGGAGTTATTGGACCAATACTGAAAGCTAAATTCAAAAAGGTGAGGCAGCTTCACTATAGTCAAAATGACATTCACTGACCACGCCAGGTGATCTAAGCCTTGGCCCAAGTCCTTTTGTTAGTGATCAGAATAAGACAAGGACACAGATGTACTCACAAACAATGGTATCTTAGTTCATTGGTGAAGGTCTATTGATAGTGTTGATTTTTGTTTCATTCAACACACAACATTCCAATCTGACAATATCAGAATTGGTTTATAAATCAGACCTATAAAAATAAATTGCCAAATTGAGAGACTCTCTTTTTACCAGAATTACTGAGGTCAGAAGCCATGGATGTCATAAAAATTTTATTCAAAGTATCTAACTTTTCAAAGACTCAGCAACACCTTTTTTTCTAACAAAAGTGGAAGCAAAGACAAACCAGACTGCTGCTGCATGGACTTCATTCCCTTTTTAATTTCTGCTTCGCTTGGATGTGAAGATATCCTGTGTGACTGAGCCATCTCATACTGAAGAGTCAGCACTGCCGTTGCTGTTGAAAGAGCTATATTGAGAACTTTATTATGCTCCTCTGAAAAGCAAAATCAGTGATAATGAACAACTTACAGGACAGCTGAAAGTAGTTAAATCATTTACTTGTCATACTCTCAAGATCTTAAAATGCTACAATATATAAAACACGTTCAGTCACTGTAGCACTTTTACACTCAGATGAACCCTTTTGAATCTATGGGAGTTGTTCATTTAATCCCTTTCTCCTTATTCTATTGTAAGACAACAGTATTCACAAGTAGACTATTTTCCTATTTTTTCCTTTGACTTAGATGTTTAAGTCCATATAGTGTTTGCAATTCAGAGAAACAAACACATTTTAACCAGAGGTCCTCTCATGTATTACAATAGCATGTATTTAGAATAGTAAAAACCCAGTGTAAAGGCCTCAGGCAATGTGTTCAAGTCCTGGCTGGGTCATTTATTAGCTGCATGACTAGGAAATTCACTGATCCAAAACTGACTCAGTTTTCTTGTCTGGAAAATGGAGCATAACAGTCGAATATACTTTACCTAATTACTAGTACAGTACTGGAGGTCAAAGGTGAGATCTGAAGAGAAACAGTTTGTATGATTGTTAAAAACATGAGTTTTAATTCTGGATTTGCCACCAATTGTTGAGTACTTTGGGCAAGATTTTCTCTTTTCTTTTAAGCCACAGTTTCTTTCTCTATAAAAAGAAGTAATTAAGCATTTACTTGATAAATCTATAAATGTTTAAATGATAGCACAGATTTAAAGGTACAGGCCTCCAGAGATCCTGAGTCCTGTTCCTCTCTCACCGGATTAAAGATTGCAGGTCAATGCAGTTAAAGGAACAATGTGATTTAATCATTGCCTTGGCTTTTACTTAACTTCAAGATTTCTGTCACCTTTTGGCTTGAACTCATACCCAGTATCCCTATAATAGATCCAAAGTGTTAGTTCCTGTGTCATATCTCTGCATATGAGACAGACCGTCAGAATTCCCCACCTGCTAGAATCATCGTATTCATCATCATCATTATTGTCATTGTCAACATCCTGTCATCATCATCATCTCCAAAACCCTTGGTCTCTGTACACCCACTAATTAGATCCAATTTTTAGGTCCTCTGTGCCCTTGCAAACCTTTCTAATTTGTCTTCTCAAATGCACCGTCATTAGGCTGGAATGTGGTGATAGCGGTCCTCCTTTTTTGCAATGGTATATCCAAAATTTTTCTCCCTCATCCTTTGTAAATGCCTACCCTTCAAATTCTTTATCTTTACCATAATCTCCATATCAGTGAATTGACTGTATTTTCATTAATCATTACCCCCACTCTCTCTGCCTATCCCTCTATATCCAGCTATATTTCTGTGATCTGTCATAATGAACACTTCCTTACATCCATTCTCTTGCCCTGCTCTCCCTGTTTCGTACTCCTTGGATTCATCTACTTGATGTATGCTGCAGTAGGCCAGTTCCCAAACAAGTGTGTTGACAGGTCTCAGTTTAAAATAATTGCTATAAATCTCAAATAGGCATCCAACATGGTCCTATAGACCCATTGAAGCTTTCTGTGTGCACTTTTACTCCCAAAAATGATCATTTCAGACATTCTAGGTCATTACATTTCTATCTGCCTCACTCACATATACTAATGCCACTTGAACACTCATATGCTTGGAGCCAAAGAATTGGTTTTCATTTTTCTCCAGGAAAGAGAGGTATTATGATATAAATTCCTTTACCTTTCCATTTTCAAATCTATCAATCTCCTGATATCCTTATTTACTTTCTTTTTCATCCCTTCAATTATGTTGGATAAAATGTTCTTACTCCTGTAAAAACCTCTCACTTTTCAAGGTCTTCCTTCATTCTTACACTTAAACTTCAGGTTGATAACCGCAATTTGTTATCTCCAGACCTAGCTAATGCTGTGTATCTCACCTTGAGTTGAATAGTTGTGCCCCTGTTAGGCTTCGTCATAGACTAATGCATATACATAAACTGTCTGATGGAAGTCTCTTCTAGGCCCACTAATAGGCCAATGTGGCTTCATCCTAGGTATGCAGTCACACGGAGACTTGTGCATAAAAAGGAAAGGTCCCACCCTGACTAGTATGGCTCATTCGGTTGGGTGTTATCCCACAAAGTGAATGGTCACCAGTTTGATTCTGGTCAGGGCGCTTGCCTGAGTTGTGGATTCAGTCCCTGGACAGAGTGCTCTTGCATTGATTTTTTTCTTCCTCTCTCTCACTCCCTTCCCCTTTCTCTAAAATAAATAAAATCTTTTTTTTTTTTAAAAAGTTCTCATACTTAATTTAATGTTCTATTGTCACCGTTTTGCAATTCTTAATAATTTATGAACCAGGGCCTCACATTTTCATTTTATGCTAGGCCCCTGCAAGTTAGTAAGTCAGCCCTCCTACTATATACTATATTTTAATACAGCCAAAACAGAAGACTTGATTTTTACCTTCCAAACCATTTTTTCTCCTATTTATCCTATTTATGTCAATTTAGCTGCTCAGAGGAAAATCTAGAAGTCTAGATTAAATGCTTTCCTCACCATTCAATATGTTGAAAGGTCTATATATTCTGCATCCACATTTTATCCTATTTTTCTGTACAAGATACCCAATTTCTCCATTACCACAATCAACAAAGAGAAATTGGTTGTATTCAATATTGCTATGGCTTTCTAATTTGACTCCCTTCCCACTCCTAAATTCTATAACCTGTTCACCACAAAATAGCCAGAAACATCCCTACAAAAGGTAAATCAGACAATACAACATCACTCTCCTAACTGGAATTCTCCTGTTCCCCCATTGTATGTAAAATTAAAATGAAGTTACATCCTTAATCATTTTCTATTGATTATGCTATTAAAATTATCCTGATTTTCCCCACTTTGGCCCTGTCCATCCAGTACCCCCCACTCCCTCAGGCAATCCCCACACCTTGTTCATGCCCACGGGTCATGTGTCTAAGTTCTTTGGCCTCATTTTATTACTCTGTATGATTTGTTATTGCCTGACTTTCTGCCCTCATTAATTTCTATTCTTACTTTCTTTCACCATGCACCAGCCACAAAGGCTGTCCTTCTATTCTGTGAGTATAGCTAACTTGTTTTTGGCTTACGGCATTATTTATTTGCTGGATTGTTGCTGTGAAATGTTCTGTCTCTGATATATGCATGTTTGTCTCTACCTCGTCCTTCACATATCACTTCAAATGATACTCATTCAAAGAGATCTTCCCTGGCGACATAGTCTAAATTAGTGTCTGTTCCACCAATTTTTTAAAGGTTCCTTTTGTTCCTTTAAAAAATATTATTTACTATATTCCAATTCATCTTGGTCATGTATGTACTTATTTATTTTACTCTCTCCACAAGACAAAAAGCTACATGTATGTGTAATATCTGAATGCCTATGATTACATATCTGTTGAATGTGTTGGAATTAGGGCACTTAGACCAATGCTTATTGTATATTAAATGTTCAATAAATACCATGTATTGTTGTATTATTTGTTTTTATTATGTGTAAAAAAGTTTCTTAACTCAAAAACATTATAAAAATTGTATTTGAATTGACTGTTTATGTGTAGAATCATAATAGTACTAGGGTTATGAAATTGATATTTATTATTAGTAGGCCATTTGTGTTTCTTAATCTTTATATTGGGCTTCTCTAATCCAATTTTTACAAAGGAACAAAATGTTCTGTTTTTATATAAGACATCATTTGTTTAATAAAGTAAAACAGTAATTAAATGCATTAATGTGAAAGAAGCACTTTCAGAATAGTCTTTTAAAGACTTCCAAAAATCTGGTATTCAAAGCAACAAGATCACTGGTAAAATATGTCAAAATCAACTTCTTTGGGATTCAGTAAATTAATCAAAGGCTTACAAATGTCCAAGCAGTGTTTATTCGAGGAACACAACTCCATCTTAAAAAGAACAGTGAGATTTGTGGTATTTTAACCTGCCTTGTTCCCATAACCTGTTTTCCAGCAACAACTGCCCTTGTAACCTGGCAGCTTCACAGCAGCAGTTGTGCAAAACAGTAACCTGACAGAAGTAGAGAGTGAAAATTGTGAATGGAGCTCCCCAAAATATAAAAATATAGAGATTTTCATTATTTGACCTTTGTCACAGCTCCTTGGAGCTTTAGTTGACATGTCATAGAGCTCAGTTTGTAAGCACAGAGTCCTCAGTTTGTAAGCAAGATGACTGTCATGAAAGGGGGAGGGAGACTGTTTAAGTTTGTAGCTACCCACAGCAACAATATCCCTTGAGGCAAATAAGAGGTAGACCAAAAATATTAAAAGTAAAAGATGTAAAATGAAAGTGCATAGGGGATTCTTTGGAAAAGCTTTGATATATTCCTGGGAATATAGAAGGCCATATTCATATACAGGGCTGTGCACATGTCCAGGAAAGCCCTAAGGTGGCCCAATAGCTCAGCAGTGTCTGACCTTGAGGCACTACATATGGAGGAAGTAATGCTAATCAGTGTTAAAAAGCGCTGAAGTGTGTATGTCATGCTGTGACATAAATGCACAGACCCCCTGGGCAGAGACTGAGAGACTTACTGGTTAAGGAATTTATGAAAATTTGTGATCAATTACTAGCTAATCCCTAAACTAAGTAAGCCAAGACTTCAGTCACCACATATAAGAGAGAATAAAGTCTTTATAGAACAAGACCAGAAAAATCACTAAACAAACAGTAAAAACAATAAACCTAGGAGGGGGAGACTTAATTTCTATACTTGCCACATTACATTATTTAAAATTTTCTTTTTTTTTTGACAAAGATAAATATGAGACACCCATAGAAATAGGAACATTGTATTTTTATACCCAGAAAAATTGTTATAATTTATACAGGCACGGAAAGCAGTAACTGTCACCAAGGAAGTCCAGACATAGTAGTTCCTCAACAAAGACTTTAAATAAACTGTTATGATTATATTCTAATCTAAGACTAAAGAAAAACATCATTAAATAGTAAAAAGAAAGAATGAAGATGATACCTTACAAAATGGAGAATAGTGATATTCTCTATTGAAATTATTATTGAAAATTACAATAAATAGAAAGTTTACTATAGGAGCTGAACAACAGATTTGAAGAAGCAAAATAAAGAATCAGCAAACTTTTAGGAGCCAACTGATATTATACAATCTGAGGAACAAAAAGAATAAAGGAAAATGAACAAAGTTGCTGACCTATGGGATACCACTAAGCATACAAACATATACATAATGGGATTACCAGAAGGATAGAAAAGAGAGAAAGGGGAAGAAAGAATATTCAAAGAAATAGTGTCTGAAAACTCTCCAAATTTGATGAAAATCATTAATCTACACATCCAAGAAGTTCAACAAACTCCAAGTCTGATAAACTCTAAGAGATTCACACTCAGATACATCAGAGCTTACCTGTCAAAAGTCAAAGACAAAGAGACAGTTGTGAAAGCAGCAAGATAAAATTATCCACACTTAAGAGACCTTCGATAAGATTAACAACTAACTTCTCTTTGAAAACCATGGAGGCCAGAAGGCAGTGGGATGAGATAGAGTATTTAGTCTATTCTCTGGACCTGAGTGACCCTCACTACCCTCCTCTCCGCTGGCATCTCCCAGTCTTCCATCCTGGCCCACGACTGCTTTCTGGGACAGCACTGCAGGCCCTACCTGCAGGGCCTGCTCCCTGTCCCAAGATGCCTGCTGCTGTGCCTGTCTGTGGCCTGTAGTAGCTGTGGTCCCCACACCTGTTCTTTCTCCAGGAACCCACTCCTGTACCTGCACATGGGCATGAATTGGCAGCCAAAACAATTAAAATAAGTTAACTGCTTAAATAAAAATTATCAACAAAGATCAACAGAAAATCTATCTTTCAGTGGAGGAAAAAAATACATTTTTAGATAAACAAAAACTGAGAGAAATCATATCTAGCAGACTTGCCCAATGAGAATATTAAAAGATGTCCTTCAGCTTGACATGAAGATGCTAGACAATAACTCAGATGCACAAAAGAAATAAAAAGACTGATAATAGTAAATACATAGTAAATGTAAAGACAGTACAAGTATACATTTGGTTGTAGCCTTTTCTTTTTCAATCTAATTTAAAAGAAATTTATATAAAACAACAATTCTCAAACTGCACTGATGGACATGTAATGTATAAGGGCATACTTTCTATGACCATTATAGCACAAGAAAGATGGGAGGGAATGAAGATATAATGAAACAAAGTTTCTATCTATATACTATTGAAAGTAAATTCATATTAATCAAAAATAGTATTTTAAGCTAAGGAATTAATATCTTTAGGGGAAACATTAAGAAACAACAAGGGAATTAACTATCACATTTTTAAAAATCCCTAACAAAAAGCTGTATGGGAGAAATGAAGAAGAAATATACTAACATATAAAGTAAACCACTAGACAAATGACAGATATAAATTTTAATTTATCATTAATTACATTATATGTAAATGCTCTAAACACTCCATGAAATGATAGAGGTTGCACAACAAATGAAAAGCCATAAGTTAACTCTATGGTGTCTACAAGGAACATACATTTGATTCAAAGACATAACTAGTTTGAAAGATGTAAAAACCATGGGAACAGTAACTGAAAGATAAAACTGCAGTACTAATATCAGATGAAAAACAATTTAAGGCAAAAAGTTTTACTAGGGACAAAGAAAATTTAAAAGAATAAAAGATTCAATCTATCAAAAAGGCATAAAAGAGAAATGGAAAAAAAGCATCCACTTTGAAAAGAAAGAAGCAAAAGAACTGTAAGAATTATACACTGAAAACTGCAAAATACTATTGAATGAAATTAAAGAAGACTTAAATGAAAAGATGTCTCATGCTTATATTAGTCATTGAATTGATCTACTAATTTGATGTAGTTCTTTTGAAAGTCAAAATGCCAGTTGCTTTTTTTTCAGAATGGATAAGCTGATTTTTAAGTTAATATGGAAATACCGGAGGACCAAAATAGTAACAATAATACTAAAAAAAAAAAAAAAACAGACTTGGAGCACCCACACATCTTCACTTCAAGACTTACTAAAAGCTGTAGTAATCAAGACAATGTCATACTGAAATAAAAATTAATATTTAGATCAATAGGATAGAATAGAGTCCACAAATTAACCCTTAAATGTATGGTCAACTGATTTTCATCAAAGGTGCCAAGATGGTTCAATGGGAAAAGAGTAGTATTTTCAATAAGTGGTGAAGCAAACATGGCTATACATACGAGAAAGGATGAGGTTGGGCCCTTATTTAACAGTACATAGAAACATTGATTAAAATGGATCATGGGTATAAATATGAGTTATAAGTATAAAATGCTGAGAGGAAAACATAAGAATAAATCATTTTTGCCTTGGGTTTAGCAGTGGTTGTTTAGGTATGGCACCAAAGGCACAAGAACCAAAAGAAAAATACAGATAAATGGGAATTTATTAAAATTAAAGAACTCCTTTTAAAAAATGAAAAGCCAACCTACAGAATGGGAAAAAATATTTTCTCTTCATATATATGATAAGGAATTGGCATTTAGAATATATAAATAACACTTTTCAAATTTAGAAACTCAAGTAACTCAATTAAAACATGGGCAAAGTATTCGAAGAATTTTTTTTTCAAAAATTGTATAAAATGGCCAATAAGCACATTAGAATATACTTGGCATTATTATTTTTAAAGAAATGCAAATCAAAATTAAAATGCTTTTATTTGTGAGTTCATATCCTCAATAATAGTAAACAAAAATGACAGCAGTAACAAGTGTTGAATCTTCATATATTGGTGGTAGAATTGGTAAATAGAACAGATACTTTGGAAAACTGTTTGGAAGTTTTCAACACGTTAAACATGGAGTTACCATGTAACCTAGCAATTTCTGCTCCTAAGTGTATTCCAAAAGAATTGAAAACAAGTATTTAAACCAAATTTGTACATGTATTTTCATAGCAACATTATTCACAATTGCCAGAAGGTAGAAAAAACACAAATGTCCATTAAGTGATGAGCAGATAAACAGAATGTCTGTGTCCGTACGATGGAATATTTTTGTCATTAAAAAGGAATAAAATAATAATACAACATGTATGAACATTGAAAACATTATGCTAAGTGAATGAAAATATTCACATACTGTATGATTCCAATTATAGGAAATGTCTAAAATAGACAATAGCAGAGACACAAGGTAGATTAGTAGTTGCCAGAGCTTGGAGGGGGTGGAATAAACAATGACTGACAGTGGGTTTTGGATTTCTTCTTGCATAATTATTATGTTTAGATAAAGTTAGATAGTTGTGATAGTTGCATAACTCTGAATATGATGGAAACCGTTGACGTGTGTGCTCTAGTTCATTACTCTTGAAACTGGAATACAGTTTCTGAAAGTTTGGTGAAAACCAAAGTTTGAAACATTTCTGATTATATAATTATCTAAAGGAAGGTTATTCAAAATAATTTCATCTTTCATTTGAAAAGTTTGCTATAAAACAGTTAATTCATTCTTGATTATATAGGTACCATGTACTTAAAATATGAATCAAAAGAAATAATATTACTTTCTAACATTAAAATTTTGCTAGACTCAGTATGAATTGCTAAATGACAGATTTAAGGCTGTGGTATGCTGGAGCCAGCTCATATAGGCTTGCAAGAGCCATCAAATTTTTAAGAGTTTTGTGAGCCAATTGTTATCCCAGTAGCATTCAATTGGCCATGCTGGCAGTATTTATTCCAAGAAAACCAATATTACCTACAAATAAAGGAAGCCTTGCCCAGGGAGCTGGTAATGAACCATTCACCTGTACAAGACTGATTTTAATTTCTAAAGACAGGATTAAGAAATTGAAAAGGCAGGCCTTAGACTGTGAAAAATACTTGCAAAATAAATGTCTAATAAAGACCTTTATCCACAACATACACAATACTTGTTAACAATAACCCAATAAAATGTTCTAAAAAATGTTTCATTTCCAATCATGTACAGATTTGACTGTAATTTTTCGAACACATTATTTACATGCATTATACTCAATAGTTTCATTCATATTATCAAATGAATTCTGAAGACAAGAAAAAAATTTTAAAAGGTTGTAAAGCAGAGAGGGAGGAAGGGAAGGAGGAAGGAAGAAAGAATAGAAGAGGAAAAGGAAGGAAGGTCAAATTCCTATGACATAGATGTTTTTGTTCTTTTTACAGTTAAGAAAATTATTGCTCAGAAATATCAAGTAATCTGCACATACAATCTGTGAACTTTCCATGTTTTTGAATTCTTGCTACAAAAGCATAAATTTGAAGTAATTGTGAAATAGATGTGTTTCTTTTTAAATTTTGAAATTAGTGTCCATATTATTTGTATGCCTGGATTAAGACCAAGAAAAGGAAAATGTGTTAAAATTTTAGACAGTCTAGAAATATGGAAAACACCTTTGAATACTAAGGTGTATTTCCATGACTACTAAGGTGTATGTTCCATAAGGTGAGCATAGTATTTTATAGCAAAATACTCTTTTTAAATTACATTTTATTAATTATGCTATTACAGCTGTCCTGATTTTCCTTCCTTTCTGCCCTCTATCCAGCACCGCCCCACATCATTGTTCATGTCTATGTGTTATGTGTATAAGTTCTTTGGCTACCCCATTTCCTATACTATACTTTACAATCCAAGGGCTATTCTGTAACTACCTATTGTACTTCTTAATCCCTTCACTTCTTCAACCATCTTCCCACACCCTCTCTGATATAGGAACTATCAAATCATTCTCTATTTCCATGATTCTTTCTCTGTTCTCCTTGTTTGCTTAGTTTTTTTCTTCATAGATTCAATTTTTGATGGACATGTATTTATTGTCATATTATTATTCATAGTTTTGATCTTTTTCTTCAATAAATCTCTTTAACTTTTCATATAATGATGGCTTGGTGATGATAGAGTTTAACATCACCAAACCTTTCTCTGGGAAGCTCTATATCTGCCCTTCAATTCTAAATGATAGCTTTGCTGGGTAGAACAATCTTGGTTGTAGGTCCATGATTTTCATGATTTTGAATATTTCTTGCTAATCTCTTTTAGCCTGTAAAGTTTCTTTTGAGAAATAAGCTGACAGTCTTAAGGTACTCGCTGTAGCTAACTAACTGCTTTTCTCTTGTTGCTTTTTTTGGGTATATTTTATTGGTTATGTTATTACATTTGTCTCATTTTTTTCACCCCTTTATCCCCTCTGCCCTGCACCTCATCCCATAATCCCCACATCAACATTTTCCTGCCACCACTTTCCCCAGCACCACCCACCCCCACCTCCCACCCTCAATCCTTCTCCTGTTTGGCTTATTGATAGGTCCTTTATGCATGTTCCTTGATGAATCTTCTCCTCCTTTCCCCCTGTTATTCCCCTCCCTCCTCCCCTCCTGGTTACCATCACTTTATTTTTTATTTCAATGTTGCTGGTTATATTTTTGCTTGCTTGTTTATTTTGTTGATATGGTTCCACTTATAGGTGAGATCATATGGTATCTGTCTCTCACTGCCTGGCTTATTTCACTCAGCATGATGCTCTCCAGTTCCATCCATGCTGTTGCAAAGGGTAGTAGCTCTTTCTTTCTGCTGCATAGTATTCCATTGTGTAAACGTACCATAGTTTTTTGATCCACTCATTAACTGTTGGGCACTTAGGTTGCTTCCAATTCTGGGCTATTGTAAATTGTGCTGCTCTGAACACTGGGGTGTATAAGTTCTTTTGAATAGATGTTTCAAGATTCTTAGGGTATAATCCCAGAAGTAGAATTGTTGGGTCAAAAGGCAGTTCCATTTTTCGATTTTGAGAAAATTCAAAACTGTTTCACACAGCGGCTGCACCAGTCTGCATTCCAACCAACAGTGCATTAGGGTTTCCTTTTCTCCGCATCCTCTCCAGCACTAGTTGTTTGTTGATTTGTTTATGGTGGCCATTCTGGCTAATGTGAAGTGGCATCTCATTGTGGTTTTAATTTGCATCTCTCTGATAGCTAGTGATGCTGAGCATCCTTTCATGTGTTTCTGGGCTCTGTATATGTTCTCCTTGGAGAAGTGTCTGTTCAAATCCTTTGCCCATGTTTTAATTGGCCTTTTTGTCTTCCTGGAGTGGAGTTGTGTGAGTTCTTTACATATTTTGGAGATCAAACCCTTGTCTGTGGTATCATTGGCAAATATGTTTTCCCATACAGTTGGTTCCCTTTTCATTTTGCTGATGTTTTCTTTGGCTTCTTATTTTGATGAAGTCTCATTTGTTCATTTTTTCCTTTATGTCCCTTGCCCTAGGGGACACATCAGTGAAAATATTGCTTTGTGGAATATCTGAGATTTTCTTGCCTAAGTTCTCTCCTAGGATTTTTATGGTGTTGTAACTTATATTTAAGTCTTTTATCTATTTGGAGTTTATTTTTGTATGTGGTGTAAGTTAGTGGTGGAATTTCATTTTTTTTTTTGCATGTAGCTATCCAGATCACCTAAGAGCATTTGTTGAAGAGTCTATTTTTAGTCCATTTTATGCTTCTGCACCCTTTGTCAAATATTAATTGACCATAGAGACATGGGTTTATTTCTAGGTTCTCTACTCTCTTCCATTGATCTATTTGTCTGTTATTATGCCAGTACTAGACTGTTTTGATTACAGTGGTCTTATACTATAGTTTGATGTCAGCTGTTGTGATCCCTTTTACTTTGTTCTACTTTCTAAAAATTGCTGAAGCTATTTGAGATCATTTATGATTCCATATAAATTTTTGAAATGTTTGTATTATATCTGTGAAATATATCATTGGTATTTTAATAGGGATTGCATTGAATCTCTAAATTGCTTTGGGTAGTACAGACATTCTGATGATGTTAATTCTTGCAATCCATGAACATGGTATATGCTTCCATTTATTTGTGTTTTCCTTAATTTCTTCGGTGCTGTGTAGTTTTCTGAGTACAGCTCTTTAACCACCTTTTAGTTAAGTTTATTCCTAGGTACATTTTCGTTGTTGTTGCTATAGTAAGTAGATTTTTTCCCCTGGTTTCTGATTCTGATATTTCATTGTTGGTATACAAAAATGTCTTCAATTTCTGAATATTGATTTTGTATCCTGCTGTTTTGCCAAATTCACTTATTAGGTAGTTTTTTGGTGGAGTCTATAGGGTTTTCTATGTACACTATCATGTCATCTGCAAACAATGAGTTTTACTTCCTCCTTTCCAATTTGGATACCTTTTATTTCTTTTTCTTGTCTGATGGCTATGGTTAAGACTTCTAATACTTTGAATAGAAGTGATGAAATCAGACATCCTTGTCTGATTCCTGATCTTTGTGGGAAAACTTTTAGTTTTTGTCCATTCAGTATAATGTTGGATATAGATTTCTCACATATAGCCTTTATCATGTTGAGGCATGACCCCTTTATTCCCACTTTACTGAGTGTTTTTATCATGAATGGGTGCTGTACCTTATCAAATGTTTTTTCCACATCTATTGATATGATCATGTGATTTTTGTCTTTCCTTTTGTTTATGTCATGCATTATGTTTATTGATTGGTGAATATTATACCATCCTTGCATCCCTGGGATGAATCCCTCTTGATAATAGTGGATGATCTTTTTAATGTATTGCTGGATGTGGTTTGCCAATATTTTGTTGAGGATTTTAACATCTATGTTCATCAGAGATATTGGTCTATAGTTTTCTTTCTTTGTTGTGTTTATCTGGTTTTGGGATTAGGATGATGCTGGCCTCATAAAAAAGAGTTTGGGAGTCTTCCTTCTGCTTGGATCTTTTGTAAAAGTCTGAAAAGGACAAGGGTTAACTCTTCCTTAAATGTTTTGTAAAATTCTCTTATGAAACCATCTGGTCCAGGGATTCTGTGTGCCTGGAGATTTTTGATTACTGCTTTAATTTTACCCACTGTTATCAGTCTTTTCAGGCTTTCTGCTTCTTCATTCAGTTTTGGAAAATTATATTTTTCTAGAAATTTGTCCATTTCACCCAGGTTTTCAAATTTCTGGGCATATAGTTCATAGTAATTTCTTACAGTCCTTTGCATTTCTGTGGTATCAATTGTAATTTCTCCTCTTTCATTTCTGATTTTATTTATTTGGGTAGTCTCCCTTTCTTTTTTGATGAGTCTGCTTAAAGGCTTGTCAATTTTGTTTATCTTTTCAAAGAACCAGCTCCTGGATTATTGATCCTTTGAATTGTTCTTTTAGTCTCTATGTCTTTCAATCCTGCTCTTATCTTGATTATTTCCTTCCATCTGTTCACTCTGGACTGTGTTTGTTGTTGTTTCTCCTGCTCTTGTAGACATAGGGTTAAGTTGTTCATTTGAAATGTTTCTATCTTTTTTAGGTTGGCCTGTGTTGCTATGAACTTTCCTCTCAGGACTGCCTTCGCTGTTTCCCATAGGTTTTGGACAGTTGTATGTTCATTTTAATTTGTTTCCAGAAATTTTTAAATTTCTTCTTTGATCTCATTATTGACTCATTCATTGTTTAATAGCATGCTATTCAGTCTCCATGAGTTTGAATGTTTTTGAGTATTTTCCTTGAGGTTGGCTTCTAGTTTTAAGCCCTTGCGGTCTAAGAAAATGCTTGATATGATTTAAATATTCTTAAATTTGTTGAGGTTTATTTTGTGCCCTATCATGTGGTCTATCTTTGAAAATGTTCCATGTGCATTTGGAAAGAATATGACCTTTACTTCTTCGGGATAAAAGGTTCCATATATATCAGTTAGGTCCATTTGATCTAATGCATCATTCGGTTCCACAATATCCTTATTGATCTTTTGCTTGGATGATCTATCCATTGTTGACAGTGGGGTGTTAAAATCCCCTACTATAAGTGTGTTGCTGTCTATATCTTTCTTGAATTCCTTCTGGAATTCCCTTATATATTTGGGTGCTCCTATGTTGGGTGCATATAAGTTTACAATATTTATGTCTTCTTAACGGATTCTTCCTTTGAGTATTATGAAGTGTCCTTCTGTGTCTATTTTGTCTGATATAAGTATTGCTACCCTGGCTTTTTTTTTTCCTGTCCATTTGTTTGGAGTATTTTTTTTCCAACCCTTTACTTTCTGTCTGTGTAGGTCTTTTGTTCTGAGGTGAGGCTCTTGTAGGCAGCATATGTGTGGGTCCTGTTTTCTTATCCATTCAGCTACTCTATGTCTTTTAATTGGAGCATTTAATCCATTTATATTTAAAGTTATTATTGATAGGTGCTTATTCGTATTTTTCCTTTATACTTGTGTTTTTCCCTCTCTCGGTCTTTTTCTTCATTCTTAAATCAGTCCCTATAGCATATCTTGCAATGCTGGTTTGGTAGAGGTATATTCTGTTAGCTTTCTTTTGTCTGGGAAACTCCTTAATTAACCTTCCATTTTAATTTGAGCCTTACTGGGTAGAGTAGTCTTGGTTGCAGGCCTTTGCTTTTCATTACTCGGCATATTTCTTGCCATTCCCTTCTGGCTTGTAGTGTTTCTGTGGAGAAGTCAGCTGCTAGTCTTATCAGGGCTCCCTTGTATGTTACTTCCTGTTTCTTCGTTGCTGCCTTAAGAGTCTCTCTTTATCTTTGATATCTTCCATTTTAATTATGATATGTCTTGGAGTGGGTCTCTTTGGGTTCCCCTTTATTGGGACCTCCTGTGCTTCCTGGACTTGTGTGACTTTTTCTCTCCTCAAATTAGGGAAGCTTCCCATCATTACTTTTCCAAACAGGTTTTCAATCCCTTGCCCCTCTTCTTCTCCTTCTGGTATTCCTTTTATAAGGATATTATTAAGTTTCATGTTGTCCTGCATTTCCCTTCACCCCTCTTCATTCTTTTTGAGCCTTTTTTCATTTTCTTGCTCTTTCTGGGCGTTTTTTTTCTACTATGTCCTCCAGCTTGTTGATTCGATCCTCTGCTTCATTTAGCCTGCTTTTGATTCCTTCTGCTGTGTTCTTCAATTCAGAAATTGTACTCTTTATTTCCTCTTGGTTCTTCTTGATAGTTTCTGTGTCCTTTTTCAGGCTGATATAGTTTTCAGCAAGTTCCTCGTAGTTTCCCTATAGTTTTTGGTAACTCTCACTGTGCTCATTGAGTTCACTGAGCTTCCTTATAACCATTGTTTTGAACTCAGTATCTGATAGTTTACTTGCCTCTTTTTCATTTAGTAGTCTTTCTGGGGATTCCTCCTTTCCTTTCGGTTGGGGGTTGTTTCTTTGTCTTTCCCTTACTTGGCTGCTAGAGCAAAACCACAAAGCCCAGGAAACAAACCCACAACTGCAAAAATAACTACCCCCTGCAACCCCACTATCAACAGCAAATGAACCAGTCTTAATAAGGTCATGAAGAGAATAAGACTATTATAAGAAAGGAGAGAAATAAACTATAGTATAAAATCTAGTAACTTAATATGTACTAACTTGATGGACAAGAAATATATGTTAAAAAGCCATGTAGTAAAGAAAATATCACGAATCATGGAGAAGACCACAGTGGATGTTGCCTCAGTAGCCTCAACTATTTACCACTGTTTTTTCTTTCTGGATCTGCCTCTAGTGATGTCAGATGTTGACCCCGTCTGACCTTAGGCAGTCTATTCAAGACTTCCCAGGATCTACTGTCTGAATCTGTCTCCTTCAGTTGTTAATCTAGTCACTCTGAACTCAGCATTCAGGCTTAAGCACCATAGGGTGGGGCAGAATCCCTCCTGGGGTTGGGACTAATGTTTCCGTTCAGGCTGCTTGCTGATCAGAAGGGAGCGTTCTGTGTGAGCTTGATGGCTGATGCCTTATGGGGGATGATTCAGCGCCAGGATCCCGGCGGCTACTTTCTCAGCTTTCTCCCCACAGTCTCCATCCCCAGCCTCTCCTCAAGCACCGCTAGTCCACTCTGCCCCCTGCCTTAGCAGGGATCTACTGCCTGTGGCTGCCACTCTGCACTCAGCAGTCAGGCTTAAGCAGCACAGGGCCAGGGCAGAGTCCCTCCTGGGTGTAGCGCTATTGTTTTTCCTCTCAGGCTACCGGTCAGGGGAGTGGTCTGCCTGAGCAAGATGGCTGCTGCTGCATGGGGGATGACTCAGCACTGGGATCCTGGCGGCTGCTTTCTCAGCTCTCTACCCAAAGCCTCCTTCCCCAGTCTCTCCTCTGGCGTCTCTAGCCCCCTCTGTCCCCACCTTTGCTGGAGCCTAGGGTAAGTGGCTACAGATGAAAATTTATGCGTTGACCCTTTAAATGTCTCTTTCAGTCTCCAGACACCCATCTCTGGCAGAGAGCTGCCCTGCTGCTTTTTGCAGCTGGCTGTTATCTGTACATTTCGGACTCTGGTGCTGCAGGCTGGGGATCCCCGCTTATGGTTTAGACCCTGCTACTCTCAGGGGGATCCAACTGGCTGCTTAAATATCCCTCTGGTACTGCTGCCTGAGGGCGCCCAGCCAGCCCTCTCATGTCCTCGCCACACTCCTTATCAGTCAGGCTGTGCCGAACTGATTCTTCTGTCTGTCCGAGGTTATAAGACTTCTTTTTTACTATTGTTCAGTTGTTTGCTCCAGGTGATTTCCTCACAATTTAGTTGGAATTCCAGATCAGCCCTGGGAAGAGGTTAGTGTGACCTCTACTCACTCATCCTCCATCTTGATTCTCCTCTCTTGTTGCTTTTAAGATTCTCTTTCTATCTTTAACCTTTGGCATTGTAGTTATGATGTGTCTTGGAGTAGGCCTCTTTGTATCCATCTTGTTGGGACTCTTTGTGCTTCCTGGACTATGTCTATTTCCTTCACTAATTATATGAGTTTTCTTTCACTATTTTTTCAGGTAGAGTACCTGATCTTTCTCTTCTTCTTCTGGCATAACTACGAGGCTAATGTTGAACCTCTTGAAGCAGTCCCAGATGACAACTGCTTATATTATCCTCATTATTTATTTTTTTTATTCTTTTTTCTTCTTGTTGTTTGGTTGTTTTTTGCTTCCTTATGGTCCCAATCACTGATTCGATTCTTGATTTCATCCACTCTACTGTTGTTTCCCTGTAAATTTTTCTTTATTTCAATTAGTGTATTATTCGTTTCTGACTGGATATTTTTTGATAATGTTGAGATTCTCACTAAGTTCCCTGAGCATCCTTCTAACCAGTGTTTTGAACTCTACATCTGATATGTTGCTTATCTCTATTTCATTTAGCTCTTTTTCTAGAGTTTTGATCTGTTCTTTCATGTGGGCCATGTTTCTTTGTCTCTTCATTTTGACAGCCTCCCTGTGTTTGTTTCTATGTATTAGGTAGAGCTGCTTTGACACCATGTCTTGGTAGTGTGGCCTAATGTAGTAGGTGTCTTATAGGTTCCAGTGGCACTGCCTCCCCTATCACCCAAGTTGGGTACTTGAGGTGTACCCTTCATGTGTGCTGAGTACATCCTCCTCTTGTAGTTGAGACTTGGTTGCTGTTAGCAGGTCAATGGGAAGGATTTACCCAGGCAAGTCAGCTGCAAGTGTTGATTATGACCACTTACCACTATCCTCCATCCTCCATGGAGGTTCAGCTGTGCAGAGGCAGGGTGGTGGTGCTACGATGTGGTCTGTAGCTGTCCACTGGGTGCACTGGCCCTGGGGTTTCCTGGGTGGTGCAGGCCAAGGTCAGCCCCAACCTGTGTTTTGCCTGGGGCCACCCTGCCTGAGCTATAAAGCAATCTGAGATGGCTGCTACTTTTGCTGGGTTTGGAGATTCCCAGGTGAGGCCAAGCTGTGAATCTAGACTGGCTATTGCTAGTGCTGGGCCTGGGGCTCACTGAGGACAGCTGTTGCTTATTTTATAGGATTTAGGAAGTTATGAAGCATGAGCCAAGACCAGTCATTCATAAGGAAAAGCAGCTTGGGTAGGCCAGTAAGTTGGGTGGAACAGAGTCTCTGGAGATTCAAGGTGGATCAAATGGTGTTTGTTAGCCATGTTGATGGAGTCAGATATGGCATCAGCTTACTGGATGGATAATGTTTTTTGAATTCCATAGTTGTCAGACTTTCATTCAACCTGATTTTTAATGGTTCTGAGTGATGGTAGTTCTATATTTTAGTTTTAATTTTGATGAGGTTGTGTGAAGAGGAAAGCCATGTCTGACTACTCTGCTATCTTGACCAGAAGTCCAAATGCTGCTACTCTTAACATTCATCACTCATAGCCTCTACAGAGAGGTTCTGGAATTTTTTGCCTGGTGCATTGCTTCTACTGAAAAAGCTCATTTTAAGACTAGTAAGAAAACAGAGCTGAAGTGTAGGTTCATGATGCATTTTTTCCTTTTTCTTTCTTAAATTTGATAGTATTTTCCAAAGTTTAATTTTGAAATCCAAGCTCTTAAACAAGTTAAACTTCAGAATGGAATTTTCATCTAAATTTGAGTAAAATATGTTGTACTCTTTGAACAGCTTTGAGATTTGAAAGTCCTAACCTTGAGCAGATTTCCAAAGTTGCTTTTCAGCCAGGGAAGTCTTCTAAAGTAGGACAATACTGCAGTGGAAAACTGCAATTGTTAAGGACAAGGGTCTTATCAACTGCAAATTCAATCTTGACATAGGTCAGCTGTTCTATCCTTCCTCACTAGTCACCTGGCCATGGGAAATGATTGTCAAAGTGGATTCCTGGTACCTCTCTTACTCTTTGAAACTCCCAAACCATTCCTGATTAAAAATGTACGACAGTATGCTACTTTCAGTTTTCAATTGTAATGGAAAACATTACTAGTAACCATAAGTACATAAGAAGTATAGATACTGAAAGAGGCACTTAATATTCTGAATGATTTTGTTTGCCCCAAATTTATAATTGTTGTTATAATAACACCCAAACATAAATTATGCATCTGTTCTGAAAAGATGAAATACTTTAAATAATCAACCACCTTTCCTCCATATTTTACTAGCAATGTACTCTATGTTATAATACCTCTTTTAGTTATCACAATATATATTATATGAAAATAATTATCGTGCTTTTTAAATTTTTAAAAAAACATGCTGACAACATATATTCTACAAATTGTTCTCATTATCTTCTTTCCACTCTGCTCAGTGTTTGTAGGGTACACGGAGGCAATCTGTCTTCCTCACCCAGGTGCCTGGGCAACGAGGGGAAGCAGTTTCTCACAACCTTGAATGGGCCTGATAAAGTGTGTGCTCACAGCCTTGAGTCTGGGTCCAATAAATGATGCCCATAACATGAAGTGGGCTCGCATGTGCAGAATCACTCTATGTTATATAATATTTTGACTTTTTGCCGGCTTCATTGTCTCTAGTATTTAAGGGGGTAGGACTTTTCACTGGACACACACATGCAGGGATACGCACACAGACATGCAGTTTGCAGCGTAAGTGTCCTGCCCACCCATGAATAAAGGGCAGGTCAAGCATTCCCATGGCTCTGTGCATTTTCTTCCATCTGCTCAAATGTAGAGTGGACTGGCCACAGCATGCTATTATATAATCTGAGAATCTTTTAAATTGGGGATGATAATTATGACAGTGTTTATCTCAAACCATGTATTATCTATCAGTAAAGAAGGAAGATAATGCAAGCTGTAAAGCAGTATCTACCAAGATCATAGGCCATGATATTAGAACACCCTACTGTTCACAGTCTACTGACCATGTAGATCTCAGCTTCCTCAGTTTTTAAATGGGATAGGTAAGAAGATACATGTGAAAATATTTGGCAGAGTTGGGTGTCATATAAAATGTGATGCACTTAGTAAACAATAAAGCACTCTGTAATGTCCAATTGTTACTACTATTTATATTGTTGCAGGAAGAACAAAGCAGAAAAACAGAAATGTCCTGGATCTTTATAACAACCTGCCACCATAATTACTATCCTCAAAGACTCCTTCTTCCCCCAGTTTTGATCTTTGCTGCAAAAGGACTCATGTGTCTGAACTTTATAGGAAATGGGTAAGTTTTTAGCTATTTCTAATATATAGATTCTTTTGAAATAATATATACTATAAGTGGTTTCTACAATGAAGAATTTGATTAACGTTATCATGTCTCTTTATATAAAATGTGTTTCTGTTTTCTTATCTATATTTTTGCAATTTATGAAAACAAGCAACTTACATAACACTTTTTAACATTTATTTTTGGTTGAATTAACAGTGCTTATTTATTGTATATAAAACACCAACGAAGAAGGTACATAGCTTGATAGGAAATGAACAATTATGAAGACAGGGCATTCAAATAAATTAACTTTATCACCCATGGTGGTTTTCCCCCTCAAATTTACTATCTCATATATACAGAAAAAAAGAAAATGTTCTTACCAATCTAGATTTAAAAGGTACTTGTCGTTTTCTTTGTTTCCATATAGAAAATAAGAAAAATTTTACATAGGAGCAAATTTTTTAAATATTCAATTTATACCACTCCAGTTGAAGTAAATATTCACAAAAGTTATAATCAGTTTTGACACAATGACCAAGGGGCACAATTCTAATTTTATTTTAGCATGTCTATTTTTCTTTTGAGCATATGTTATTTTCAGTCTAGTCAATGCTTCAAGATACTATTTCATTTTTGATGCTATATCTAGCAGTCTTTAACATTTCCATTTTCTCCCCTATATGAGAGTATATTAAAAACTTAGAGCATATTATCTATCTAAAGTTCATTCATATTATTAAGATTTTAAATTATGCATTTTTATATATGTGAGAATCCACTAGTGCATATACAACTTAAATTACTCTAACTGATATGAAAATCAGGCTCTCAAAAACAAAAGGTCAAGGACCTGATCACTCTTTCAAAAAAGACACGTATAACTAGGTTCATCTGTGTTAAATCCACTAGGCAAGGACTTTATTGTTGTTTTGAGTGACACTTGCCCAGTCAGAAATGAAATCAGTATCGGCAACATCAGAATAAAGCAACAGGAGATCATTGACCTAGAACTAGGCTCATATTCCAAAGGTCGCAAGGCCCGGGGTTGTTCATGAGCAGGAGTTGGTCACCATGTGGTGCTATTGTAACACAGCAGGTCTGGGTCTTTTTGCAAAATGAAAAATAATATTATACTTGCAGAAAACATTAGTTGAAATATAAAACTGTTTCTAAAAAACACATCCATAATAGCAAAGGAAGTAAAACAAGCCACTGGAAATGTTGTCAGTAATAAATCAAATTAATTTTCTAATGTTAATGTTTCTGAATTCTTTAAGATTGATCTCGACATCTTTAAAAATCATATAAATAAATAATATTAATTTTCCACACACTCTCCATCGTTCTATCTCAGACATGCACACAGACATATACACACATGCTTGCACACATGCAGACACACACACACAACCAATTAATTGCTAAGAATTTGCAAGGCAGAACCAGTAGTACTCCTTGAAGTCTGAACATGAATACAGTACAATCATATCAATGGCAAAGAATACATATTAGTAAATTGGAGATATAAGTAAGCTAAATTTAGAATTACTTTTGATATAAGATGAAACAAAGTGACTACTAGTAATCATAAGGACTTGTTTTTGACAATGTAGATGTTGCTTTTCAGGAATATGTAGTTTACTGTTCTCCCCATGTGAAATTATAGCCTAATCTAGTATTAAATGAGTAATTTTTGTATTACCAAAGAGGACTTGCATTGTGGACTAAAACTGTTTCACAGCAAATTGCAATCTGGTGACTATAATTTTTAATACCTTGTTATAAATAGCCAAATTTTAGAGGGTTTTCAAGTTTTCTTGGAATTTCCTGAAGACTAATATTTTAACAGAAATGATAACAGAAATGATACATTACTGAATGTGTATCATTATTTGTGGTAAAGAAAACAAATAATTTTGTGTTGTTAGCCACTTTTTTGTGACTTGAGGGAAAAAATTGCCAGCAGTAATACAAAGAAAAAGACACTCACATAAAATATTTTATGTTTACGCTCATCTGAACACCCTGACTATTTTTTTTTCTTCTTTCAGTACATCCAGGTTATTTTGATCATAATTCCTGCTTATTTGTGCAAAAGGGAAATCATTTTTTAGCACCAGTTGTCGTGTTTAATAAATGCAGGTGTGTATCATTAGAGTATAGCATCTGATTGCACTTAGGATAAAGCAACCACACAATTGCAGCACGAAGTTAAAGTGTAAAAAAATTCCCCACTTTCTCGCATGAAATGAATGTGTAAAAACGGTGTCAGGTGTCCCTCCACAATCATTTCTGTGTCTCAGAGTCTGTGATGGAGAACATAGAATCTCCATGAGAATTTCTAAATTAAATTGTTTTAAAAAGAGATATTCAGGAGATAGCTGTGAGTGGAAAAATAATGACCCACTGGAGGAATACATGACATTTATACTCTTGTTTCCTCCAGAGCTTGAAGATAGTTTCCATTCAAACGCAACCAAGTCATCCAGATTGAATTAATGAAAAGGAACCCCCCGCCCCCCAAAAAAGTATGGATGTGAACTATGAAAGTAGTCTTACCTAGCCACTCTGTCAAAATGACCTTTCTCATGTTGCTGTTATTGATGCAATAGTTCCCAGTGGGAAAAGAGAGAAAAAAGCCAGAGACAAATCTTTCCCCCTGACTTCTGAAATGGGAAGTGTGTATCTCTTTCAATGAAGTGGGATTAGGCATCATTTGCATGACAATTTCCAGGTGTTTTGAGATTAATTAGAAACTCTCAATATTAAAATTAAGCTATAAAGGTTAGCAAGCAGCAAATGAGTTTTGTTTGGGAATGGCAGAGGAGGTATTGCAATTTGGGACAAGCAAACCATGGCAAGTATGAAGAGACAAAAGAGAGGTCAACTTTTACTGTATTCCAGGAGGAAACTGGGGAGCAGTTATTGTGAACAAGAGTCCATTAGTGGGAAAGGAGACTTTGAGGGTGTGGCTGTTTCTTATTGCGGGCAAGCAGGGGACAGTTGCTATTGCCGAGTTAGGCAGGGAAGATGAGCTCCTTCTTCCTGCTGGTTATGCAAGTCGTGAGTGGGTAGCAGTATGTGAGAGCTCTTTGTTCATGGCTTCCTGATACCATTTTAAATGAGGTTTTGTTTATTCATTTTCACAAAACGCAAACCAAAAAAACCCTCCAAATTCCCTATATTACATTAAATATGATTAGCCTTTATTTGAACTTTGTAAAAACCTTTCGAAAAAAGAGAAAGAGGATTTACTCTCCAGATAGAACTAAAACATTGTTTACCGATCCTTCCCTAGCAAATGATATATCAATTCAACATTTTTTTAGTTAAGCCAGGTATTGGAATAATCACGAGAGAACCAATGACTAATCAAAAGTGAGGCCGAAGGTCCCCCACAGTAACGATGTGACACCTTCCCCAAACTACTAGGAAAACATTTCAAATGTCTTCCTGAGGCATTGCATGTGTGTGCATTTTGACAATGAAAATACTTCAACTGCTGGAAGGAGGGTATTGAAAAATATCTAGTGGAGAGAGATCTGAGTGAGAATAATTCGCCAAGGATTGCTGGGGTCTCTGCTTTAGGCTCTGTGGGATATGCACTGTGTATATGCAGCCTAACTCTGGGTATTTTTAGTAAACCATTAGCGCATGTGCAGTAGTGCTGTGTGGTTTTGGATTTGTTAACAAACGGATGGAAGAACTAAGTGCTGTGTCTTTTCCTGTTTTAATGATGGTAGTATTTGATACATGCTACCCTTCCCAAGTTTTTCTCTCTACTACCTGAATGTGCAAAATACAAACTGATAAGCTATAATAATTTTCCATTTTTAAATAAAGGATCCATGCACTTTGAGGCAGATTTTTTCCCCCCAATCCCCAGTCACTAATCTTGGACATATTACTTAAGCTCTGTGTCTTCAGATCTGAAATGATACAGTAATACTTAATTTCTTTGCAAGGTTTCTCTGAGAATCTCTTCAGATTTTATGCAAATCAGTTAAACAACTATTAGCTATCTCGTGGTTTAAGCAGAGCCTCATTATTTTAAATTGGTAAAATCTAAACCTCTATGATACACGAGTTGGCATGAGTTTTTATCTGTTTATATTATCTATGAAGTTGATGACCTTAAGAATGTCTGATTAAACCTGATTGGATCGCATGTGTAGGGGAGCTCTAACCTTGGGTTAGAAATGCTAAGCATAGATTCCTGCCTCACTGGGCAATGGGAGTAATAATCAAACTTAGCATTGACTTAAATACTTGTATATAAATGTAGAATTTAAGGTTTTAAATGTGGTATTCCATTGGAATGAATATTTATGGAAAACTGTAGTTTCTTTTGTACCATTTTTATTAAATGTATGATTAATATTTTAAATGGGAGAATTTCAAAACTCAGCTGTTACTTTTCCAACCATCATAGAGGTATTTTACATATATTTTGTAAATATCTACACATATATAGTGTTTACAAAGCCACTCAATATCAAGCCATTGCTTCCCTAAAATCATGAGCGTATAAACTCTGAAAGCTGACAGCTTGTGATGGTAATTGTGCAAGCTCCAGTTCTATGAGTTTTATAGCAAAATAAATAGAAGGCTATTGGTGCCTGTTTATGCTGGGTTTTATGTTTCTATTTGAAACACTCAATTCCCACTTGAAGATACACAAAATGAAACAGCAGTTCAAAAGGGGGCCTAGAATGAACCCTTAAGATTGTATATCATTTTGGAGGAACAGAGTTGTTTCACCAGCATATCTGTGCTTTTGCAAAATAGAGGTTCATTTGTTAATCTGAAACATGACACTGTCAGACACTTTATTTGAGTGAAAAAAAAAGAGATGAATATTGCATAAGGGAAGTGGTCTTCCTCTCTCCTCTCCCTAAATAGTAATAATAATAGTAATAATAATAAATAATCCTCTTTCCCTCTTCTCTCTCTAATAATGAGTATATTATTTACTTTTCACATATATGCATATTATTTATCTTATATTGGTGTTATAATTACAGTATTTTATGTATTTTCATATACATACCATCAAGACAAATACCAGATACAGGTCTTTTGTATTTCTTTTGTATTTGTCTTGGTACTTTTGTATTTGTCCAGTGTTGCTAGACCTCAGTTCTTTATCTCCTCTCAGAATTTGGAGAATGTTGAAATTGTTTTCTTTGATGGTTTCTTTTACGGCTTTACACAATACACTTAAAATACTATGTTTATGTTTCTTTGTTTTGGAAATGCAACAGTAACTATTGACTGTTGCCAAAAATGAAGGGTCAGTTAGTGTTTTTAATATACTTTTATATTTCAACTTCTCTCCACCTTCATGCCCAGGTGGAGTATAAATAATCTGAGAAACAGACACAGTGGCCAAGTTCTCCATGTCCAGAATTTTGTTTTTGTATCTCTGTTTTTATTTCAGGCAACCATACTGATCTGTCATGGGCTTCCTGTCATTTTTTAAAATACATTTTTTTTCATTTCCAGAACTACAACAACTGCTTAGCCTCAGTACTTTATCTATGTGAATTCAATGCTCCATGAAATTTCTTTTATAGTATACCATCTTTATTCCTGAGTTTCTTATTTTGATAAATCTCATGGTTGGTTGAATTCCAGCCACAAGTGGCAGTAATAATTTTTCTTTACACTGTTGGTTGCTATATTTTTGAGTCTATAATCATTGTATAACATTTAAAAAATATATTTGTACATGAAAGACAATTTAGCTAGGTATCACATACTGATAACTTATATCACATAAGTTATTTGAATCACCTTCTAATATTGAATGCCATTGACATATTTTGTGAATGAAATTATATTCCATGTTCTTTCTAATTTATTTATTTATTATGTAATAGTATAGCTGTATCATCAATTTTTTCACAGCTCTGAAATATTAATTTTCTCATTCACTTATGTTTAACTCTTTACTTACTATATTTACTTACTTTACTCATTTTTGTTTTTCATTTCAACACATTCCATTTATCACATTCCATTTTATTTTATAATGGTACATATCTCATAAAAAGGCATTCTTAATTTTCTTGTGGAAAAGATTTCCCAAATGGAGACTTCATCCACTTTTGAACATTATTGTTTTCTTTAGGAGGAAGGAGGTTCTTATAAATTTAGATCCTGTTGCAAACATGTGGCTATAGTTTTAAAAAGCTGCATTTTATGAAATATACTTAGAATTGATGTCTTCTTTTTCTTTCTAAACTCCTCTGGTTAATGTAATGGTTGTGGTAGTGAGGGAAGAGCAGAAAGGAATCTATGTTTCCTGACTATCAGGCAAGTATAGATACTAGTCATTATTAGGTATGGCACCCAGTGACTGAAAATAAGTAGTCAGTTTAAGAAAGACTTTTACATTATAGAAAGATGGTACTTTTACACTTATCTAATTATATCGTAGGACTGAATATATAGGTAATATAAAAAATCTACCAAACACTTGATGTTAAATATTACTCTTTTTATATTTTAATTTGTACAAGTATAACAGTAATAATCAAAGAAAAAACGGAAATTAAATTAAAATTGAAAAATGCAGGCAAAGGTAATCTCAACACTGTATATATGTTTTATTTTTATTCTATTTTTGAAATTAAATAGGCTTTATATTACTCTGAAACTTGTTTTTCACTGTCATGTCGTTTTTTCTTTGGGTTGGACTCATTACCTTTAATGTCTTCAACAGCATGTGATAGCATGTCTGCAGCATAAATCGTTCAATTACAGGCCTATTGACTTACATTCAGGTACCTGTATACACACAATTTTTACATTTCGAATGCTGCTCAAGTAAACATCTTTTTATTCACATGTTTATGCTTAAGGTATCAAAAGTTTACCAATATTTTCTCTAGTCCTTGATTTTTTTGTCTAGGGTGAATTTTACCATACAAAATATATATTTTGTGTGAAGAATTATGTTTCAGTGTTTTCTTTTATAGCATTTGGGTTTTCATACTTGCTTAAGGCAATGACATATACTTGTGCAATTCCACATATTTATATTCTTCAGTATATATTTTTCATAATTTATTTTTGTTTATTTTATAATATACTTATTATATATTATTTGTTATATACCTATGCCTCTCTTATTATGTCACTCTTAGATATATAATACATATCTAAAAGGTGTATATTCTTAATTTTTAATATATATGTATAAATTTTATACATCTGAAATTTATTTTTATATGGTATTTTACATTATAGCATGTGTATTTTCTTGAATTAATATCCAATCATGCCAGCAGCATTTATAACCATTCCCCCTTTGGTTTAAATTACACATCTATTAAATATCAATTCCTCATATTAACATTGAAGAATAGTTTTTATATTACTGTGCCAATATATGGTTTGATCACTGGGCTATTATAATAAGTTTTAATATCTAGCAGGGCAAGTTCTTTATAAATATTATTTTATTTTAAAAAAACAGTATAATATCCTATTATGTAGTTATGTAATAGTCCCATTAGATGGAAATTTAGATTATTTTCCTTTTTGTTTCTTATTGCAAATTCCCTGTTGTTTATTCTTCAGTTCTGATGTTTTAAATTTTCTTTTAGTCTTATTTGCTTCCTGTGAGAACTTTGTTTACCCTTATTTTATAGTGGGTCTGCTGGCAACAGACTCTCATATGTTTCTGTTTGCTGAGAATGTCTTTAATTAACCTTCATTCCCAATGGACATTTTTGCTACTTGTAGAATTCTAGGTTGATGATTATTTCCTTTGAACACTCAAAATATGTACCACATCCTTTTGACCGAATTAGTCCCTGATGAGAAATCCACTGTGTTTCATTTTTTTATTCCCCCTTGTTAGTTCACTGTTTTTCTGAATGCTTTAAAGAATCCATTTGCTTTTAGTTTTTAGAAATGTAATTATATGTGTCCAGACATGAATTTCTCTTGATTTATTCTCTTTGAGATTTTCTGAGCTTCCTGAATCTGTAGGTTTATGCCTTTCACCAATTAGAAGCTTTCAACCATTATTATTTAAATAATATTTTCACACCATATTCTTTCCTCTGCTCCAAAGGAGATTCTGATTACATATATATTAGATGTATATTATTGTTCCTCTGGTCCCTGGAACTCAGTTTAATTTCTCTCAATTTATTTTCTCTGTGTGCTTCAATTTGAATAACTCTCTCTCTTTATTGTGGAGTTTAATGCTTGTTTTCTCTGTCATTTGTATTCCACTGTTGAGCCTTATCAAATGTAATTTGTATTTTGGTATAATATTAGTTCTGAAAATTTCCACTTTCGTCTTTATATATGTATATGTATGTTTGTGTATGTACCTACACATATTATACACACACACATACCACTTGATTTTTATGAATGGGCCTATCAGGGATGTGGTCAGTTCATACTCAGATTTAGTCGATTTCTTTTTCCAGATACTTTCTCTTCATTTTCCTCCCCTTTCTCAATAGTTGGGAAAGGGAGGTGTATTTTGTACACTTATATGCCTAATGCAGAGAAGAAATCATCAACATGGCTCCATTCAAAGTTTCTGTCCCACTCTGGTGGGGTGGAAGAGGGATACCACCTCTACTTGAGTTAGAAAAGGCAGCAATGTTTCAATATTTTGTTAAAAAGGAATTGAAGAAAATCCATAAAAAATATAGGGTTTATTTATTTATTTATTTATTTAAATTTATTGGGCTGACCTTAGTTAACAAGATCATATAGGTTTCAACTATACATTTTTTAAAATTGTGCTGGGGTTATTTTTTGTGTTTTTTAAAAAATTTATTATTATTATTTTTTGGTATATTTTATTGAATATGCCAATACAGTTGTCCCATTTTCCCCTCTATATCCCCTCTGCCCTGCACCCCATTTCATCATCCCCACACCTCTTAGTCCATGTCAACTATACATTCCTATGATACATAATCTGTATATTGCACTGTGTGTCTACCACCCAAAGTTAAATCATCTTCTGTCACCATATATTTGACCTCCTTTACCATTTACTAATCCCCTGCCTTTTCCCTTTGGTAACCACCATACTGTTATACGCGTCTATGAGTTTCAGTTTTATATCCCACATATGAGTGACATCATGTGGTTCTTAGCTTTTTCTGACTGACTTATTTTGCTTAGCATAATATTCTCAAAGTCCATTCATGTTGTTGCAAATGGTAGTATTTCATTATTTCTTATGACTGAGTAGTATTTCATAGTATGTATGTAACACCATCTTCTTTATGCAATCCTCTTTTGAAGGACACTTAGGTTGTCTCCATGTCTTGACCTACAATGAATGTAGGGGCCTTTTATTTCTTTCTCTTGCCTGATTACTTTGGCTAGGACTTCCAGAACTATGTTGAATAAGAGAAGTAAAAGCAGGCATCCTTGTCTTGTTCCTCATTTTACAGAAAAAATATTTCAGTTTTTCACCACTGAGTATGATATCAGTAAGAGTTTGTCATATATGGCCTTTATTATATTGAAGTGGTTTCCTTCTATACCCATTTTATTGAGTGTTTTAATCTTAAATGGATTTTTTAATCTTATCAAGTGCTTTTTCTATATCTACTGATAAGATTATATGATTTTTATTTTTTGTTTTGTTAGTGTGGTATGTGGCATTGATCAATCTGCATAAATGGAACCATTTTTGTGCCCCTGAAATGAACCCCACTTGATCGTGATATATTATTTTTAATTATTGATATGTTTGATTTGCTGGTGTTTTGTTTAGGAATTTTGCATCTGTATTTATCAGAAATATTGGTCTGTAGTTTTCTTTTTTGTGTTATCCTTGCCATGTTTTTGTATCAGGGTTATGAGGGCCTCGTTAAATGTGTTAGGAAGTACTGCCTCTTTAATTTTCTGGAAAAGTTGAGAAGGATAAGTATCAAGTCTTCTGTCAGTGTTTAGTAGAATTCACTAGGGAAACCATTTGGTCCTGGTCATTTATTTTTGGGGAGGTTTTTGATTGTCGTTTCAATTTCCTCACTGTTGATCAGTCTGTTTAAATTTACCAGTTCTTCATGATTCAGTCTAGGAGGGTTATATATTTCTAGAAATTTATCTGTTTCTGCTCGGTTATTGAATTTGGTGGCATACAGTTTTTCATAGTATCCTAGTATGATCCCTTTGTCTAGCTGTGAGGTCTGTGGTAACTTCTCCCCTTTCATTTCTGATTTTGTTTACGTAAGTCTTTTCTCTTTTTCCCTTAGTGAGTCTAGCCAGGGGTTTACCAATTTTATTTAACTTTTCAAAGAACCAGCTCTTTGATGTATTACTTTTTTGTATAGTCTTTTTGTCCTCTATTTCATTTAGTTCTGCTCCTATTTTTATTACTTCCTTTCTTCTGCTGACTTTAGGTTGCTTTTGTTCTTCTTTTGCTAGTTCTTTAAGATGTTATATGAGGTTGTTTACTTGGGATTTCTCTTATTTCTTGAGATATGCCTATAATGATATAAATGGGTCACATGGGGACAAGCATTTTTTGGAGCCAAGCTGAATTCTTTCATCCATGTGATTATGTACTCATACTATGGGTTAACTGCCTTTGGCCCATGGATTCAGAATAATCTTTGGTGGAAATAATACCTGAGCATATTGCAGCTGGTTCAATTCTTTATGACCATTAGGCTTACAGCACTGTCTTGATTGTCCCTACACTGATTTTCCCTTCTAAAAATGGATGCACTGGGCTCTAATTGCCTACACAATCAGCTTCATATTTCTCTTTCTCAACTTCTACATTCAGACATACAATGAGCATAAGAAATCAAAAACTGGAAAAACAGCTGTGAGTGGTATTTCAGCCAATGTTTTAAATAAATCAGAAAAAAACTAGTGATAGAAAGTGGAAATAAGCAGAAAAATGGAAAAGTAAAAGGAGATTAAATCAAAACTGGGCCTTCTCTGTTTCCAGAGATGGGTAGACAATGAGGAAGCTCCAATTTCATATAAAATTTCAGGGGTAAACATAAGCAAATGATGGTTTATGGGTGGGGAGAAAAAGGCAAAATACGCTTCTGTGTATTAGTAACCTTCAGATTGAGTAAAGTGTGAAATAAGGTACCCAGACGTTTTATTTATGAAGTTTTTATTTTAAACATTTTTCTTTGCTTTGATATTATCTAGACCAAAGCAATTTTATGTGACTTTGGAGGCTCTTCCCCTGTTCACATCCATTTGTCTGAAGTATGTATCATATGCAGCCATTCTTTAGTCTGATGATCACAGAAACATAATGTTTATGAGTTTTTGGCTAAATTACTAGTTACCTACTGATTAAAATCAGTTACCTTACATTTTCTGGTCTAAAGCTAGAAATGCAGATACTTTAAAATTTGCACATTTAAATTCATTTGCTGACTGGAATGGCCCAATCCTTCTACTTCTTGTCTGAATATACCCTTTCGTTGAAATTATATTTAAAAAATTTGATGATCACTGCAGCCTTTTAGAGGCTTGATGATGATGGTGTTGGTGAAAATAAGAAGAATTACAGTATTACAATAAAACCCTGCCTGGTAACCCAAAGGTCATCATGACCTGTGGCACAAATCACTGTGGTAGAGTTTTTGTGAAGAAAATGAAGCCTTTCAATACTTTTACTACTATCAGAAGTATATTATGAAAATTAAGATTGATCGAAACATGAAACAACTCATGTCTTTATTGCTAACATCATAAAATAATTACATTAATGTGCTATTAGAAGGCAGTATCTTGATTTTTATCAGACTTTTAATGTTTTGATTTGAGGCTGTTACTGATTTTTCATGTATGGAGTATACCTACCTCTTCTGTTAGAAAGTACATTTAAAATTAAATAAATTATAATTAAAATTAAGAGGGGATTTATTAAATATAAGTGCTGAGATATATTCATCAACAAATATTTATTAAGCTTCTACCACTGGGTAGGAATATTCTAGGCACTGGGAATATTGTACTAGGCAAAGTAGAACAGTGTCAGTTGTGATGAATCATACACACTAAGAAAATAAATATAAACACAGAAATGTCTACCAATGAATTGGTGTTAATAATTGGAAAAAGATAGAAAGAGCTAGGGAGATTAAAGTGTTCTAGGGTTGGGAGTATGTGTTCATTTTTATAGAATGGCCAGGGAATACCTCTGTAATGTTAACACTTTCTTACTGAAGGAAGTAGGAAAATAAGCTGTGAAGTTTTGGGTGGACAGCTGGTTCTAAAGGGTGGTAGAACAAGCACAAGGGTTTAGAGAAGGCAACATAGCTGAACTATGTAAGGATTCTATGAGGCCACTGTGGCAAGGATACGTGGTAGAAGAGAAAACCAGTTGTGTAGGAGGGAAGCTGTTCATCTAGGGATGAAAACTCATACTAAGTCTCTTTTTTTAATGAGTAATCTGTACTATACTGGGCTATATTAAGCAGAAGAGTGATATTACCTAGTTTAGCTGATGGGATACCCTAGAATAAGAAAGTGTCTTATGTTTTACCCAGGGGTTAGAGGGAGAGGTGGTGAGAAATAATCACATTTTAGATATAATTTGGATATAGAACCAATAAAATATGCTAATGAAATGCATGTGGAATGGGAAGAAAAATAGAGAAAGTCAAGAGTGACCTTTATTTTATCTGTATGAACAACTAGAAGAATGGAGTTGATATTTCTGAGATGGGTAGACTATAGGAGCTGATTTGTTATCAGAGATCAGGAGGGTTTTTTGGAAGTAGTTAATTGGGCATACTAGCATCAAAATAAGGGAAAAAAACTAAAGCTGAAAATTTAGCATTGTCAGTATAATAAAGTTATGGAAGGCCATGAAATTGGACATACTTTAGGAAGGAGCAGGTTAAGAATATATCAGCTCTCAAGATTGATTTTCAGAGCACTGAAACATTCAAATTTCAGGAAAAAAAGTCCTAGAAGAGGTAGCCTACAAAACAAGGAAAGAAAGCAAGGCAAGTAATGCAGTGTCCTGCAAGCCAGACTGAAGAAAGTGTTTTAGGAAGGAGGGCATGTTAATGGTGTCAACTGCGCTGTTGGCAAAATCAGAAGCGGCATTAGACTTCAGAATTTTATTTGGCAAAATAGAAGGCACTGTTTACTTTGATTATATCTATTTCAGTGGTGGAAAAGCCTAATTGAAATAGGATTTTTTATAAACATTCTGTCTGGGTCAAGATGGTGTCATAATATATTATTTGAATATCTCAGTCCTGAAGGGAACTAGAAGAGCTGAACCTAACAATCAGGTACAATTTCAAGGAGAACATCTTCAAGAACCAGGGAGACCAATTAGTTTACTTTTTTTTTGTTGTTGTTGGAAACCAGATTTATTCAGTGGCAATTTTTCTTGGTATGAAATTCTATATTATGAGCCTTTCATACAAATGTTACAATAAATTACAACATGAACCTCATTATATCTTCTAATGTTTACAAATTACTTATTTTTTGTTGTTCAGTTACAGCTGTCCCCATTTTCTCCCCGTTACTCTCCCTCTGACCTACCCATCTGCACCTCTCACAATCAGTCCTCTCCCCTCCTCATTTGTCCTTGTCCATAGGTCCTTCATACATGTCCCTTGACTTACCCCTACCCTTTCTTTCCCCTGTTATCCCTCTCCCACATCCCCTCTGGTTACTGTGAGTTTGTTCTTTATTACAACATCTCTGGTTTTATTTTGCTCACTTGTTTTGTTGATTAGGTTCCACTTATAGGTGAGATCATATGGTAATTGTCTTTCACTGCCTGCCTTATTTCACTTAGCATGATGCTCTCCAGTTACATCCATGCCGTCACGAAGGGTAGTTCTTTCTTTCTGCTGCGTAGTATTCCACTGTGTAAATGTACCACAGTTTTTTGATCCATTCATTTACTGATGGGCACTTAGGCTATTTCCAGAACTTTGCTATTGTAAATTGCACTTCTATGAACATTGGAGTGCATAGGTTCTTTTGAATTGGTGTTTCAGGATTCTCAGGGTATACTGCCAGCAGTGGAATTGCTGGGTCAAAAGGCAATTTGATTTTTAGTTTTTTGAGGAAATTCCACACTGTTTCCCATAGTGGCTGCATCAGTCTGCTATTCAAATACTTTGGTTTGAGAAGTTTTGGTGGTTGGAATCTGAGTGGTTGCAAAAGAGATGATCAGGAATGGTTTACTTCTTTAAGAGGAAACAGCAAGATTTGAAAGAAAGGGTTTGAGAGGAAGACAGGACACCAAGGTGACTCAATTTTTTTTTTTTTTAACAAAGTATTCAGAATGGTGAGTTGCCTTAATTGAAGTGGCAGTGATTTCTTTTCAGGTAACAGTATCATATTTTATTGTGTTTATTAACTTTACGTATTTTTTCAATTCCAGTTTAAATTCAATATTACTTTGTATTTGCTTCAGGTGTGCAGCATAGTGGTTATATAATCATATACTTTACAAAGTGTTCTCCCTGATATTTCTAGTACCCACTTGGTACAATACCTAGTTATTAGAATATTAATTACTATATTTCCCCAGATGTACTTTGTATCCATATGTCTTTTTTTTTTAAGCTATCAATCTGTACTTCTCAATCCCTCCACCTTTTTCATGCAGTCTCCCAATACCATCCCCTCTGGCAACCATTTTTTTTTTAAGTAAGTCAAGTCATGGCACATAGTTGCTTAAAATGTTTCAATGGTTTTCTCAATTCATTCAGAATAAAATCTGAACTTCTCCTGATGATATAAACCATCACACCACAGTTAAAAATGTCTTCCCCAGTAATATTAATCATCCAAAATAGTTAGCTCATAATCATTTTATGTAATCATGTAATATTACTTATAATTTTCATGTATCTAATATTACTTATAATTTTCATGTATCAACTTTTTCTATTTGCATATCTCTACATAAAGGATTTGTAAGCTACCTAAAATTAAAGACCAGGACTTATGTCCATGTACATATGTAGAATAAACCTTTTTAGTAAATGAAGGAAGTAATGTAACAGAAACTCTTGTTTGTATATACTGGCATAAGTATAATATGAAACGACATAAGTTCTGAGTGTTCTGAGTGGAGATTTCTCTCTGGACATCTAGTGATAGCTAAGAGACTGTTTAGGTTTTCAGGGGTATAGTGACCAACCTATTATTTTTTCTGTCTACAAAATTAGTTTGATATTTTATATTTCACTTGACATAAGAAAGTCAATGGGAAACTAAAATTAATAGTAATAATAATGTGTTTCCTATGTTAGAAATCACTTACTTATAGCATAAACAGCAGCAACCTTATACAAGGTTTCTTTCAAAATAGTATGAACTGAGTTTTTAGAAATATTTCTGTAAAAAATCTAAAGCATTTGTACTTTATGGGACAAAATCAAATTGGAGGAGATTGTTAGAAAAAAGCAAATTCTTGATTTACCATTCATTCCAAATCACTTACAGATTCATAAGAGTTTTTAAAAAAGAATTGGAAACAAAGGGAAAATAGATGGGACAGTTTATAACAGAGGCTCAAAAATCTTATATATAGAGTTGTCAGATGTTTTGAGCATAACATCTTGAACAATTGAGCTGAGAGTTGTTAAAAGCATGTGTTTTTTCTAAAACTAGACTACCAGAACAATGAAAAATTCCAAGATAAAAATTAATGAAAGGAAAACTCATAGAGGTGTCACAAACATAATTATTATCTCAGATAAAAGCCAGATGCTCTCCTGTGAATTATTAATATTCACGGATAGAGGGTTCTGTTTAGACAGAAAGGTTCTATTTGATGGGTTATATATGCAGTAGGTAGAGGAGATGGTTTATAAATGATGATATTGGATGACATCTGAATCATAAGTTTCAGTTTCGGACATTTATTAGGATAGTTTTAGTCTTATTGGTCATAGAACTTGCTTTCCATTTCCAATCATTAATGATTAATCACAGTTTTGTGACCTTTGTAACTTATAGTTCTATAGAAGTCAGTTTCCCTATTAAGTTCCCTTTTAAAAATAAATTATAATATGAAACTCATATCTGCATTTTTTATATAGTCTTGCATGCCATCTTGGTAAAGGATAATAAGTAATTCAAATTCTATGGTTAAGGATAAATAACTATTATTTTTTTGGAATTAGGTAAATTCTTCAAGAAACAAAATTTCATTCAATTAAATAGCTCCTTAAGTTTCTTAATTTGTGGACTGAGAAAATGTTGAATAACAGTCGCTCTAGATCAAGGTAACTGATCAGTGATCCTAGGCAAATTAACCCATCAAAAATGAACAAGCTCCTGAATGCTGACCAACTGGATGAACATGACTCAATCAACATCAAAATCAATGAGGTGAAAACAGTTTGCCTTCAGTGAAAATCAATGGTGGTGAAAATGGACTTCCTTGAACTTGACTTTTACTGATTTGGAGCCTGCCTTGAATAACAGAAATATATTTCAATCATAACAGACTCCTCCTGCCTCTTTCTTGTTTCTTATAGTCCCCTAGAAATTTAACAATAATTGCATGTTATAGGACTTCGAATTTCTACTTTAAAGCTCAGCTAAGGCCAGAAATTTCAAGTATAAGGAATAAGAGAATCACCTGTCAGCCCTGGTGGTTGATATTATCTAAATAGACACATCATTAAAAAGTCCTTAAATAAACTCCTTCCTTATCATTTAATCTGCCCAGTTACTTCCAACCTCTTATTAGTTCTGAGAAAATACAGCAAAATGTATTTTTGCAAGGTAGTTCAAAATAGAGCTGTTAGATGACAAGTTCTAATATTCTGTCTTTGCCCCAATACAAAACAACTTTGTCCTGTTTAATTTTCATCCAGTTTTTTAATCTAGGCTCTTGAAGAAGCCTTGTGATGGAAAGTAGGCTAGAGGCTCTGTGTCCATTACTCAGTTTTGCAGTCTGATCTGTCAGAAACTACTGTACCCTCACTTAACCCTCTCCCCTAAAGTCAATCAACACAGTCCCCAAATTCGTAATACTAAAACACTGCCAAATGAGAACTATACTTCTTTCCAAAAGTACATACTTTCAGATGAGATTTTTAATTGTTCTAATGTGCAGTCTTGAATAACATTAGGGTCAAATTAGAGTAGATCCCAAAATAATGCATCTCTTACTTGAAGTTCTTTGAAAACTGTGGTTTGTGATTTATGTTCCTCTAAAGTAGTGGTCAGTAGATAGTAAATATTTTGGTCTATATGGTCTCTGACAAATTACTCCATTTTTCCATAGAACTATGAAGATAGCCACAGACAATACGTGAAAGAATGAGCATGACTGTGTCCAGATAAAAATTTAAATTTCATGAGTCACGAATTATTATTCATATTTGATTTTTTCAACTTTGTGGGACTAAAATTCATTAGCAATGGGCTGTACAGAAACAGGTCACAGACCATATTGGGCCAGCAGGTTGTAGTTTTTACCAACACAGCTACAAGGAAAACATATGTGGTATTTATAAACACTTAGAAGCATCTCGAGGTCCTGTTACAGATGAATGAAAAGTTCAGCCTCCTTAAATAGTGTCTGCTTCTCTCAGATGTTCCTGACTATTAAAATGTTTGGTTTGCAGTATGACATATTATTATTCCATAATTATCTAGAATTGCTGCTTTAGGTTTTCTTCAGTGAAAATGCTGATAGCATTTTACCATACATTGATTACATATGGAGTATTTAAGTTAAAGCAAAATAAAATGTCACTGTCCTCAAGTATTGCATATTTTAAGCTGATATTTCACAATAGGTTTATTTTAGATAGATTTTCAGCCCATTCCTTATAAAGTAACATTCATTAAACACACAATAAACCAGCATGAATTCATTTGTCATGAAGGTTACCAATCTCTTTTTTGATTCTTACTGGAATCAGAGAGAGAGAGATTTGCTTTCAGAGAGAGAGAAAGGGAGAGAAAGAAACATCAATGTGAGAGAGAAGCATTAATCAGTTGGCTCCTGTACACCCTGGACTGGGGAACAAATTCACAGCCAAGGCATGTGCCCTGACTGGAAATTGAACCCGCAACCTCTAGGTTACTGGACGACACTCCAATCAACTGAACCACATTGACCTGGCTCAATCTCTTTTTTGACATTCAGCTTGAGGTTTTATGGTCCGTTGAATTTTAAACAAACCACTCTTCTAGTTAAATATATAACTACCAGTGACTAATTTATCTTTAAACTCATTAATCACAAATATCACAATTTTTAACTTCATTTTTTTACTAATAAGTCAACTTAAAAGGAAACTATCTACATTTTAGCTATCCCCTCTCCATTCACCTCTTTCTTCCAATTCCTAAGCAATCACTAATTTACTTTGCATCTCTATTGAGTTCCTGATTCTTTATATTTCATATGAATAGAATCACATAATACCTGGTCTTTTGTTATTGATTTCGTTTACTTACTATAATATTTTCAAGCAAGTTTTATCTAAATTGTAGCATGTATCAGTACTTTGTTTTCTTTTATGACCTAATAACATTTCATTGTATGGGTATACCTTATCTTGCTTATTCATTTTTTCCTTGATGGACATTTGGGTTGTTTGTGTCTTTTAGTAATTGTGAATAGTGCTCTTATTCACAATGGACTACCTAGTTTCAATTCTCTTAGTTATACACACACACACATACACACGCACTTGTGGGATCATATAGTACCTCTATGTTTAATCATTTGAGCAGCTGCTCAACTGTCTTTCAAACTTGGTTGCACCATTTTACTTTCCCACCAGCAATGTGTGTGAGAGGTCAGAATTCTCTACCTCCCCATCAACACTTGTTATTATCTGACTTCTGCATTTTATAATTGGGTATTTTGCTTTTTAAATATTGAGTCATGAAAACTCTTCGTGTAGTTCAGATACAAGCCCAAGTCCCTAGTCATTTACATATATATATGTGTGTATGTGTTTGTATATATATATATAACTTGCAATATTTCTCCACATTCTGTAGATCTTACTTTTTTGTTTTGATTATCTATTTTAAAGCAAAAATGTTTTTTTAATTTTGATGAGCTACTACCCTTTGCGACAGCATGGATGGAACTACAGAGCATTATGCTAAGTGAAATAAACTGGATGGTGAAAGACAGATACCATATGATCTCACCTATAAGTGGAATCTAATGAACAAAATAAGCAAGAAAAACATAAGCAGCAACATTGAAATAAAAAACAAATCGACAGTAACCAGAGGGGAGGTGGGAGGGGTGTGACAGAGGGAAAGGGAGGGGAAGGGTCATTAAGGAACATGCATAAAGGACCCATTGACAAAGGCAAATGGGGGAAGGATTGAGGGTGGGAGGTGGGGAAAGTGGTGGTGGGAAAATGTTGACAAAAAATAAATAGATGGGGGAGGCTAAGAATAGTATAGGAAATTAAGAAGCCAAAGAACTGATGTGCAGCCCATGGACATGAACTAAGAGGTGTGGGGATGATGGGATGGGGTGCAGGGCAGAGGGTATAAAGGGAGAAAGAACAGGACAACTGTAATAGCATGCTCAATTAAATATACTAAAAAAAAGTGGGGAAAACAATGAAATTCAAATTCTCTATTTTTTCTTTTGTTGTGGATGCTTTTGGTGTCATTTTTTAATATTTGTACTTCATAAAAATAAATTCTATATCCATCTTTACCATGTTTTATGTTTTTATCCAAAATACTTGTTACTGAACTATAGTCAACAGTTCATTAGTAAACTCAGTGCATAATAGGAATAAAAAACATTTTTGAAAGAATGAACTTATGCACCTTGGTATAGACATTACTTCACAACTGTATCAGTGAGTTTACTCTACCAAACATTTAAAAGTTAAGCAGATGTTAGTTTCCCAAAAGAGGATATTATTGGCAAAAGACTTATTAGGGCTAATCAAGGTATCCATCTGCAAATATTACAGAGACCTATGCCACACCTAGTTTAAGCCAATTACATATATTAGGTGTTAATTCACAACTTGTTCACCTTGTCACTCCTACTTATATAATTTGTTTATAGTTTTAAATTTCCCTATGAGATATGTACTAGGAAATAAGAAGAAATCTAGGCAAGAAAATATAGTAGCATTAAAATCGAGGAGATTTTTCTTTATCTGAATTCAGCAAATTGAATATAATAATATTTTTGTTGGGTTAAATAACTGGATGCTATGACTGAGATCACAGTACTTTGCACATAGTAGGGACTTAAGAAATATTTGTCTAAGAATAATTTTTCAAAATTGTGATGTGGCTGATTCCTGTGGATAGAGGCTGATGAAGTGGACAACCTGACTCACTAAATACACCAATCCATCCATATTATGGGCCCATGGCTGCAAAAATGGGGTAGGTAGATTGAAATAATCTGGAATGCAAGCAAGAATAATAATTTAAAAACTGTGTAATTTTCAGTTAATATAGATCAAAGCCACTTAAACCATCAACACACTGCAAAAAGTTGTTTAATGTTTACACAATTACCGCAACACATTTAAAATTTTAGAATGATGCAGTGTTGGAATACAAGGGCATTTGCTCTGATCACACTGCAGATAGAACAGAGACCCCCCTTCCCCCACATCTTAGGCCAAATTTAGTTGTGTTATAAAGACTGTTGATGTCACATACACACCAAATGCGAAGGAAATATTTGTTGTTTACATAATTGAGATCTTTAGGGAGATCAGGGTGAGCCTCCCAATTAGATTCAAGATGATTGAGAGAACAAGGGAAGGGAACTTGCTTGGGATTTTTACTGTGGCTGCAGATGGGGTTGGGTTGTGAGACTCCATGCAGGGAGCAGGGTCTCAAGTGTTTATAATCTCCTGCTGGCACTCATGGAGAAAACATTCTGGCTTTCCCATCATTTTGCACAGATGTAGAGCAGGAAGTGAAGAGGGAGGAGGAGTGGACCTTAAAATCTGCTAGGAGTCAAACATCAGAAATGGAGTCAGCCTTGTTAGAGGGTTCATGTTAAATTACATGCTAGATGTTAGACCTTGGGAAAATTACATCATAATTTTGTATCTCAGGATACTTATCTGTATAATTCTTATAATTATAGTCTCTATTGCTTAGAATTTTATAATGTGTAAGGAGTTAATACTTGTAATTTTCTTGGACGAATGTGTGGGTCCTAGTAAGTGTTCTGTAACTGTTATTATTTCCTGAGACCAAGAAGGGCGAAGTTACTTACTTGGAGTATAGTTGCAGAGTTAGGTTGCAGATCAAATGTACAGAATTCTAGTCTTTTGTATTTTCACTGTGTGAACAACAGCTCCCATTAACCAATATCACTCTCAAACTCACTACTCTCCTCAGAGTGAAAATATACCATATATACGTGAATATAAGATACTGGGGCTAAGTGATATATATTATTGTTGACTGTAAACTTCACCTTCATATTCTGTGTACCACAAAGGCTTCAATCTTAATAGGTCTTAAATTGAATACATCACCTTTATCCTTTTACCATTCCCTTTAAATCTGTATTTCTGCCTTATCGTCAAAGTCAGAAATCTGGGAATTCTCCTAGGTAACTCACTTCCTGGCAACAGTACATATTTTATGCCTAAAGTATTTCCTCCTAAACTTTGGCTTAATTTTAAAAAGTATATTCTAATTAACCTGATCAAAGTGATAATAGCTATCATTTATTAATTACATATTCTTGTTAAAAGTGTTTTTAAATACTTTACCTCATGAAAACCTCTTAAGATCCATGTGAAGTGGGCATCACAAGTACCCATATATAACATAAGAAAAGTGACCCAGTGCAGCTGTTCCACCATGTGACCAGAGTGACAGAGAAGCTGGATAGCAGAGCTAGTATTTGAAACCAGCTCCACCTACTTTTGAAAAGAATCTATATATTATTCTGCTTTTCCTTATATATTCTCCCACATAACTACTCTTCAAGGTTTCATATTTCCTGTCGGATCAGGCAGAACTCCTTTGGTGTGAGTTATATGCGAGGCTCTCTAAGGTGCGGCCGCATCTGAACGTCAGGCTTATTTTCAGCCTACGTGCCTTCACAGGCTATGCTTTGGCTATGGTGGTCTCTTTCCCATCTGCAGATGTTGGCCTTTGCATCCTCTCTCTCCAAGCAGATGGCTGCCTGCAGGGCCAGCTACAGAATTCGTGGGTCCCCGTTAAAGTATGAAAAAGCAGAGCCCCTTGTTAAAAAAAAAAAAGTGCTGTTACAAAAATACAAAGAGCCTTTCTTACTTCCATGGTGTCTCTGTAGACTTGTCAAGTCACTTTTATTACTATTGGATGTCAATCTAAGTAAAGGAATATTAAAGTAATAGGTTATTTGCAAGAAGTTTACCATTCATCTCTATGCGTGCTATGTCAGTTTTAAGAGCAAATGTGACACAAGACGTGGAATCACTGAAATTACACAATTAATATTTGGTAGCTCATATATGCATATATATTTTGTTCTGACAGAACAGTGGAAATGATGAACAAAAATAACTCAATGGTTTTTATTTTACTTTTTGATATGTGTGCATTCTACCAACACTCTATCTTCAGCCTGCATGAGTCAGGAAGGGTTGAAAGGAAGAGGAAGTATGAGTTGCCCTACTCTTTCTTTCTCTTTATGTCATAATTTTCAGCATAAGTGGTTGGAAAACATAAGAAAATAACACATGTAATACAGACTGGAGGACTCTTTGGTCATTTGTGTCTCTGGGACACCACACACAGTCTGCATTTGAATCGAGTCTGGTTGGGAGTGAAAGCAGGGCCATCGACATGACACTCTTATCTCACACTCACTACTCTGTTTCATCCTTGCCTCTAGGACTTTAGGTTTAATAATATTTTATTATGTTATCATTTCTTAAGCATCATGGATACAGCATAATAATATATAGCAATAATATTTTCAAATAATAAAATATACATATTATATGTATAATATGTGTAATATACAAATAATATACATTAGTGGAAATAAATTTCTTATCAGGTGCATATTTCTCTGTATATACTTGGTGACAAATTATTTTAAAACAGCTCATTCATCCTAAAAGGCTGGTCCTCCTTGAGTGACACTTGTATTCCACACATAGTTTTCCATTTATAGGCTAAAGTATAAATATGCAGTCTTTTAACAGATTGCATGCATTTTTCATCTAAAACATTTCTTTTAACAGGAAACCCTTTTAAAGGCCAAAGAAAATCTCACCATATTGTGGGAACAGTTTAAAATACTGTGTCATATAAATATTTTCAAAACATATCAGGGTGTTATTTTAAAATTAGGCCTGGCTTGCAAAACAATAAGAAAGCACAGCTCTCGTCATCCAGCTCATGGTAAGTTTGGCTATGAGATGGGCTGCAGGTAGGCCAGCCACCTTACCACCGCAGCCAGAGCTTCACCACCTGCCCCCGCTGACATGGGGCAGGTCCCTCTGCTGAAATGGAACTCGTGTCTGGGTTCTACTAAATCCAAGTTCAAACCCTAATCCAAAATCAAGTGAACATTCCTTTAACTGGGTTGCTTGGCAATTGAAGTGATTTTCTCAAGGAGCTGCTACCATGTTACTACAGGAGTGGGTACCAAAGGGTTATTTGCTGACTCTTCTCTAACCTGCAAAAGGACTAGTGCTAACCTAGAAAGAAACTGGAAACTGATTTTTTCTTTTTCATAATACAGGGAAATCAGTCCTTCTGGTGGAGGGGCAAGAATGATAAAGGCATATACAGTCCTATTAATATTATATAGATATTTAAAAGTAAAATTGGTATTTTGGTATATAATAAAATAAAGCAGGAGTTTTAAAACCAAGTATCTGAAATGAATGACAAAGGAATTGGATATGGAAAGCTTCAAAAGACTCCAGACTACTAAAACAAGTATCCTATGACATATGCAGATAGGTGTGACAGGCTATAAATTGTATACCTTGACATGTTTGACTCTTTTCCAATCTTTTGGGATACAGCAGTGGAAAGTCCTCCCTAAGACACCATTTCCCTTATGTATTCAGATACTAGCAGTTACTTGAACATGTTGTCATGTGTCCTCATCAGTGAGCCCTAACATTGTTGAGTGTCTGCAGATGCAGAACTGCAACCAAAAGTTATTGAATGAATCCACTCATGTTTGGCAAGACAAACAATTCTAGGTAACATCATAATACTTGCTAAGAGGTCCATAAAGCTGTATTTGACATAGCAATATTTTTATATGGAACTATAAATGATTAATACAAAAGGTTAAAATCATGAATCAATTAAAAAACTGGATAAAATGTTGACTGCACTGCTAAATATGGTTAAATTTTATCCAATGTAGTTTTGGTGTTAACTATATTCCTTGTAATTTATTGCAGTATGAATATAGGAAATTATCAAAGACTCTATTACATCAAGGTGGATTTTTCTTGCATCTTTCTACATAACAAGTATGTACATAGTGTATCAAACAGTTAGCAATATTCTAAACATTAAATGTGTTCAAGTTAAGTGAAATATAATTAATACTAAATATTAAGACTGTCCAAGTTCATCGAAATGTAGTGTTAACATATATGGAGAAAAAGTAGCTAATATATTAATATGATGATACATATTATTAGAATGAAATGTCAAATCTTTATGGGATTACTATTCAAAGCCTTTGGAAAATTATAGATTACTGATGGTATTTTTAGTTGTTTTCAGTAGGACATACCTTTACACCCACACATCATTTTTTCTTGTATCCTAATGTTTCTTGAAATTATACAGTACAATGAAATTATAATGGTAAAATCTCAGGTTCATGTTCTAACAGAAATAAAACCACAATATAAACCATACTTGAGAAAAACCATACTTGAGCACTTTATAATTTTATAGAAAGTGCTGAAAATTATGACTCAGAGTTCAAGAAAGTCTATGGATTTAAAAAATTAATGTATATGTCATACATTTATTTAAATCAGATTTAAGCTCATTCAAAATTAATATTTATTAAATGATCCTAAGGTATTTTTCTCCAACAGAACAAAATACCCATATTTTGCCATGTATAATGCACACTTTTCTGACCAAAATTTTGAGGGAAATGTAAGGATGAGCATTACACATGGACATAATGATTACACACCATGGGTATAATAATCCCATGCATAATGAACACCAAAATGTGGGTGTGCACTATACACAGCAAAATATGGCAATAACCTTGATTAGTAAATATTATTTGATAAAGTAGTAAAGAATGATCTTAATGTACTATATAAAAATTTGCATCTTAAAGAACAATGTAATATGGTATTACAGAATTTTGAACGTTATTTTGAATGTCTTTTATTATGGGGTTTTCAACTGGTGAACAAGGGAAAGCCTAAAAATTTTCTTAAGATAACATGCAGAGAAAATATTATTTGTTCATAATACATTTACAGCACCTGCTTTGTATCGTGGCATTCTTCTTTTAGGAATGAAACCATTCTGCATTTGCTTTAAGTCATTCATTCTGGGGGCAAATGCTCTTTTCATGAAAACCAGCTGTACTGAGTAAATGCAAATATGTGTCATATCACAATTTACTGAAGGGACAGAGCCAAAAGCAAAACCTTTTGCTGTACTGATTAATTGTGAATCAAAGCATCATCAGAGACTATTGTCTGTTGCTGTATGGAAATCTTCTAGCTACAAGGAATAGTTTAACAACATGCCAATTATGTGAATCTAGGGATACCAGAGAGTTCATAAAGCACCAGTAAACCACAACCAACTTAAAAAGTGGTGATTTTCAACAAGTGACAATACTTCAAATTAAGAGCTTCCATAGGGGTGGATTATAGATTAGTTGTACGTCAATACTTACGGCCTTGAGTGGTGACATTGTTAGGAGTACGTATTCACATGAATGGCTGGTAAACACACTTCTTTGTAGGTCATTGCAGCAGAAATTGGTTGCAGGTAATTTAATGTAGGTGGATTTCACAAGTGGACAAGATATAATTTCTTTCCATGTAGGTTTCACATTTTGTGAGAAAATACAATATCCAGGTTGCCATGGTGCAAAAATTCACCATTCATATAGGTTAGGATGATCACTTCTTTAATCATAACATGGACTCTTATGTGAACATAGTCCCTTGAGGCTGTGCAGTGTGCACTTTGTGTGGCCATACGTGGTAGTCTTTCACAATGGGAACAAATTACTGCTTAGAGAGGATGCTCTGAGAATCCAGGGGAAGGAAATGGAGGACCTAACTTTTCCTGGGAAAAAGTAAGAGAAAGCTTTACAGAGGAGGTAATCTTTTTCCTTGGTTTTGAGCTATAAGGAGGATTTTTTTCAGGGTGATAGGGGACAGGCATTTTAGGCAGAAAGTACATTAGGTACCAAAACAAAACAAAACAAAACAAAACAAAACAAAAAACAAGGGACATGGATTTATCATATATTTAACAAGTGACAAGGTTATAGGCATAACTCTTGTAGGGAAGAATGAGGATAGACAGTAGAATAAGATAAGCAGGGGTTAATTTTGAGAGGCTTTTGTGGATTACAGTTGGGAGAACGAGGTCATCATTTTTGTATTCTGGAAATAAATCAATTTGGTCACAGTGTTAAAAGGGAATGAAGACACTAGACACAATGAAACAAATCAGAAGGTTTGTCATAGTTGCAAGAAATGATAAGGGCAGGAACCTTTTCTGTCATTTTCATCATTATATTCTCAGTGACAGGGATAGTACTTGAGACATAAAGTTGAACTAATGAGCAGACAGGAGGAGGGATCTGAAATGTCTTTAGAAAATAGAACTGACAGGACTTAAAGTTCCAAAGGACAGGATCAGAACATTTCAAACTGCATTTTATATCAAGCGATATTAAGTACAACTGAGATGCTGCTCAGAGTCCAATTACAATATTTTTGGTCGAATTACAACATTCTGAGGACACAGACTGCTCAAACTAGCTAATTTTATACAAATATTTACAGTGTACGTCTGAGTAACCAAAAAGGGTACTCTGCAGCTCTCTGTTCACCACTGGCTCACTAAGAATTACTGCATGCACCTCTGTCCCTGAGTGAGCTTGTACTCTGTGGGAATCTCATTCAAACTCTATGTGAAGCTATCATGCAGGTAATTGGAAATTGCCCATCACAAGGGTGTCTAATCTTTTGGCATCTCTGGGCTACACTGGAAGGGGAAGAGTTGTCTTGGGCCACACATTAAAATACATTGTGACACATAATCACCAAAAAATCTCATGATGTTTTAAGTGAATTTACAATTTTTTGTTGGACCACAGTCACAGCCATCCTGAGCCACAAGTGGCCCATGGGCTGCAAGTTGGATGTCCCTTTACATGGTGGGAATTGACAAATGCTACAAACCAGCTTTCTGTTTTCCTCTCAATGTCAGTTGTTAATCAACACACTACTGATGACATGGAAACTTCAGTGCTTTTCTTTTCCTGCCCCTCCTGTCTTTTTTCAGCAATTTACAGATTACATAGTCTCAGCAAACATGCACCCGAAAGTGCTATTGCCTCATATTCCAAAGCTGCCAACCTTGGAGTTGTCACAGCAGTGCTAGAATCTGGGTCAAGAAAATATACCTTTCCTTGATTCCTTATTGCACATCACATTCCCAAGTCCTGCTTGTTCCAGGATCTTCTAAAATATTTCATATTAAGAATTTCAAAAGTCTTTATTCTTCAAACCATAAGATTTACACCCTTTCCTAGTGGCTCTGACTTGGGCAGACACCATTTATGACCCTATTTCCTTCTTCTTTTTCAGACTCTCTGATCCAACATGTACACATGATCACTTACCACCACCATTGCCATCTTCCCCAGGACCAATGATAAAGCATATCACACACACACAATAATCTAAGCATATTTTATGAATACAGATGATGTAATAGGAGAGTCAATGCTCCACTTCTGGTAGCTAAATGCCTTGTTGTTGCTGTAAGCACATGGGGAAATGTGAAGAAAGTTTCAGTGTAGAGAGAGAGCCACATATGGATTCATGGATATCCAGTATTTAACATGGCATCATAAGAGGCCAGTCTGGAAAAAGTCCAGCCACTGTTAATATAATGAGAACAGCTTGTGTGACATCAATGTTACCTGGCAGCCAAGGAGAGTGGACTTAAATGCACATGTGAACAATGAGGACTTCACAGTACTAGTCAGTGGGGACAGTAGACACATTAGTGAGCATGTGTACTGTGTGGCTGTCACATTCAAAATGACTGTGCAAGTAGAGCAACAAATCTGCATCAAGTTTTGCATTAAGCTTGAACATTCCTCATGGAAACTATTCAGATGATTCAGAAGGCCGCAGCTATGGGCAACTGGAGATTGGCAGCTTCATCACAACAATATGACCCTCTCAGGCATCATGTCTCATACAGAGTTTTTTGGTGAAACATCAAATTACTCAGGTGATTCAGCCTCCTAGAGCCCATATTTAGTGCCCTGAGACTTACGACTTTTCCTAAAACTAAAATCACCTTTGAAAGGGAAGAGATTTCAGACTGTGAATAAGATTCAGGAAAATACGACAGGGGAGCTGTTGGTGACTGGGAGAACTGTGTGAGGTCCCAAGGTGCCTACTTTGAAGAGGACTGAGGTGTCATTGTCCTATGTACAATGTTTCTTGTATCTGGTATCTTCTTCAATAAATGTCTCTATTTTTCATATTACATGGCTGGGTACCTTCCGGACAGACCTTGCTGTGTGCTGTACACTGCAAACCTTGAAAAGAATTACTTCAGCACTATGTGCAGGCTAGGTTTATTCTGTGCCTGATAATATAAATCTTATTCCTACAAGTGACTGAAATAAAAAACAAAATTTAAAAATATAGTAATGCAAACTTTGAAAAATGACACCTCGATATAAGGTAGGTGTTGTACTTGGAGAAAGAGCGAAAACTTGGGAAAAAATATGTCAGTGTTATTTCTGGTGCCTTTCTTTGAGACCTCCTCTTGCGCCACTGTGAAAAGGTGTGAAGAATATCCCCTTCTTTCCTTACAAAATGTTGTGATTTTATGACTACATTATGTTTAAAATGCCATAAACTAAAAATACCAAACGTATTATTATTACATTATTCTTCATAAATGTTGAGTCAAGGAAAATATATATTATTTTTGAGAACAAAATGTATATAGCTTTAGCACATCACCTTGGGCTTTCTCAATGTATTTGACTCTTTTTTCCAACTATACCATTATCTAATATGCCTATTTTGCATCTAATAGAAAAATCACTTTTTGATAAAAATGGATATTCACATCAGCATGTACATGACATCCAAGGTTTACCAATTATTTCATTAATGCGATCAGTGCAAAGAGTCATCAAAAGAAAATAATATGTGTGAAATATATATTAATTGTTTTAGTAATACAAATAGCTGGAAGGGCAAAATTCCCAAAATACCTGGACATAAAAATTTCAAATTACTGCACAGACTTGTAATTACAACCGACCCCATAGTAGAATAACTTCCTCATTTATTATTTTTATGATCCTGGGGAAATTCACAAATAAACTACAGATGCCCCTCCTCCTCCTCCTTTTTCTTCCTCCTCCCTCTCATTCTTCCTCATCCCTCTCCCCTCTCCCTGACCCATCCCACTCCCCATCCCCTCCCTTATCCCTTCCTCCTCCTCCTCCTCTCCTGCTCCTACTCCCCCTCCTTCTCCTTCTTCTTCCCACACCAGAAAACATTTTTTTCATCACGTTTTTGAGATAGAGGAAGGGGGAGAAAGAGAGAGAAACATTGATCAGTTGCCTTCTTGTATGCAGTCTGACCAGGGATGGGGCCTGCAACCTGGGTATGTACACTGACTGGGAATTGAACTTGTGACCTTTTGGTGTAAGGGATGACTCCTCAACCAACTAGCCAGGGTGCACATGCCTCTCTTGAAATCAGATAGTATTACGTCCCTCAAGTATTTTTGGTTTTTTTTCATGATTGGGAGGAAAAAAATGGAAAAACTTATCACAGTGTTTCTGAATTACTAAATAAGGATAATCAACAACATAATTTTTTTTGCTGCTCTTTTACTATTATAGTTTAACGGAAGAAATATGATCATTTTATGAATGTGTGAGATATTGAATGAATATAAAGTTTTATCTGGGTGCATTCATAAAAACCTTACCACTTTTGTTGAATAATCTTATGCCAGTGAGATTTGGGCTAATACTATCTGAACATTTGTATTGAACATGTTTACTTTTCAATGGTAAATAAAAGTATATCTGGGAAGAAACATAAAACAATCTTCAGATTATACTGTAGATATTTGTATTTACATAGAATTTTTACTGATGTGGTTTGTGCTTAATAAAACACAATTCCTGGGGATGAGATTTTGGCAAATTAAATATGAAAAGTGGCACAACTTGATTAATGTAAGTAGTATCTTTCATCTTGGAATCTGTATTTTTTTTCTCCAGAGAACCACACACTATTTAATTTTGGAATAATATCATTTGTGAGAGTAATACAAATAACTTTCTTTTGTATAATTGCTGGGTTGACAGCAGATCCAGATTATGAAAATGAAAGGTTGAGACCAGAAACGAAAAATATAACTAAGAATTTTGTGAATTATAAATTTCACTTGATGCATTAAGATTCTATAGAATAATTTTATAACTTGTATTTATATTGCTCTTAAAATGATTGATTGTTACATAAGTTTAATTTGCCAACTGTTTACTTATTTAATTGTTTGTTTTTGGAGTTGAAGAGAATATGGAATTTATTAGGTATTGAATAAAAAACAACCCCATCTAAATAGGGATGCAGAGTTCCCTTTATTCTTCTAGACTTTCCAACCACTACCCTATTAAAGCACTTTGCATACCCACAATGCCTAGTGAAGAGTAAAAAGATGCAAGGATGCTGAACATGTTAGATGCTCAGTCTAAGGGGGATGTTGACTGGATCAGATGAGCCCATTCCTGGAAGAGCCCACCGTTTGCTTCAAAACAGCACACCAACCATTCATAACACACACACACACACACACACACACACACACAAACTAGAGGAAAAAGAAATAGAAAATGCTCTTAATTTGCTATAAAGGGACAAAAATATTTGTATTTGGTGTATTTCTTTTTAATACTTTTCTGTTAATTTAAAAAAAATGTTAATATTGTATAGTGCATTTATATTTTAAAATCATATTTATTATATCATACTTAAAAATGTACTTGATTTTACCATTGCAAATGAGCTCAGCCATGTTACTATCACTTGTGCAAAGAAAAAGTATCTACAGCACCAGAAAACACTCTTATATGCCCACCTAATCACTAATCTCTGCTTCTCCACAGTTAACCACTATGCTGACTTCTAATATCATACACTAGTTCTACCCATTTTTATGTTTACAAAAAATGCAACCATATAGTATATTTACTTTTGTGTCTGGTTCTTTAGTTAAACTTTATTTTTGAGAGATTCATCCAATTTGATACAAGTAACAATTCACTAATTTTCATTGCATTCTTTCATTATAAAACTATACCTCAATCTATTAATGTATTCCCAAATATTGACATGGTATTTCAATGGTGTGTTAATTTATTAAGGTCTTCTTTAATTTAAAAAAAATTAAACAAAAATCTGTGTAAAAGTCTTATGCTCTTCATTAAATATATTCCTAGATTTTTTTTATTCTAGTGTAAAGTCTATTTTAAAAAAAACATTTGCCATGACTTGTGTCCATTATAGATTTTTATATATTGATCTTATATCTAGTAATATTGTTTTAGTCAATTATTAATTCTAATAGTTTACCCATAGATTTATTTAAATTTTCTACATAAACTCTAAGTTGTCTGCTTATTATGACAGTTAACTCTCTTTATTTCCTGACTGTATAAAGTTTATTCTGACTAACTCATTATACTGTGTACAATTTTAAGTAAAATATAAAATATAACAAATGATAGCACACATTCTTTTTATTATTTATATTTTATCTTTATATATGAAGTTTACTGTAGGTTTTTTAAATAGTGGCTTATCAGATTAAGGAATTCTTTGTATCCCTGATTTGATAATGATTTTTATGATACATAGGAATTTGTCAAATGCTTTTCTGATTCTGTTGAGATATATATGTTTTCTTTTTTATTTTGTTAATCTAATTGATTTTTAAATATAAACCAGCTACTTCTTCCTAAAAAATAAATTTGTCAGACTGACACAAGAAGTTTTAAAAATATTGATAGCATTAAAATATTTATATTTTCAATGTGAAGTATTAGTACTTAGTTATACTGATAGTATTAAATATTACTAGTATTAATGAAATTGACAAATAATTTTATAACCCAAAGCAAGAATTACTAAATCTGACAAAACAGTTCAGAACAAAAAAAATAGATTGAAAGGAAGACTATGCTTTTTAATTTCTCTGCAAAGACCATGCTAATAGATCACACCATTCCACGATTAGGCATTTGAGAGATGTTAAGCAAATCTGAGATGTTTATATGTAAGTATCCATAGAAATAGGTGATTAATTATGTGCATGAGTGGAATAAGAAATTTGGGATATCAGCAGCTATCAGCAGCTATGTGAAAAATAGAGACATGGGTTGTGTAGGAGGGAAAAAGACAGATAATGAGTTCTAGCCTGGATATTTTGAAATTAAGCTGGATCTGAAATATTAAAGAAGTTATATTTTGGTGGCCAACATCCAGATAATTTTTCATTGGTTTATATTTCCCACTACTTTTCAGAATTGTGCAATGAGTAAACGTTATCTTTACTATAGAAAACAGTATTAAAAGAGCATCAAAAAATAGATTGCTTATGGAATTATAACATTTATAATCATCACTAACATAAATTTGAAGTAGATAAGTGAATAGCACATAAAAATATTACTATCTAAATAAAATAAATATTACTAAGTAAGAGAAAAATGCCTCCATAACTTACCAGCTATGTCGAAAACACAAACTTCTTGAACATTCTCATCTTTAATATTAGAGAAAATAATGTTTATACTGCCTGTGTTTGATGGTGATTATTAAAGGCCAGATTGGAAGCACCCATAATAAAAAATAACTGTTTAATTGTTATTGCCTATTTTTGTTAATCAGAAGAATTACAGAGAAAATAATCAAAAGGGACCTTTTCATTTTCCTAAGAAGCACTAAGGGTTGTAAGAATAACTGCTTAAATGTTCTATAAATCCTGAACCTTTTCTTAATAGCATTTAAGATACTAATCTTCTATTGAGCTACTGTTTCCTTCTTTTTTTTTAACTTAAAAAATCCAAATAATCTAAAAGTGATTAATAAAGTCAGCATTCTGTTTCCATGGCATAAGGAAAACTGTATACCAATTTCCAGCTATTAGAGTACATAGTCTCGTGGGGATTTCAAATCCTGTGCAGTATTTCACAATCAGAGGTTTAAAACCCAAGGAGCATGATTTCAGTTGGCAATGTGTATTATCCTTCTAATTGTCAAATTGAAACAAAATATTCCCATGTTTCCTAAACTGCAGGGGCATATGTTGCTTCCAAATCCTCTTTGGGAGTTTTCCAGGTGTAATCTGAAGACAGCCCCCAAAAGTGTAGGGCAGAGAGAGACAGACAGACAGAAGAAAGGGGCAGACCACTCCAGATAGGAGATAGGTAGGGTGTCAGGTTTAATACACAAAGGAATTTACTTATGAGGCTTGTCTTGGGCAACTGCAAGAGGAGTCCTTCTCTGCACCCATCCACCAGAATCTTAACATTTATACAGAAGTATTAAGGGGGCTCAGTCATGGACCCAGTATAGATAGTCCCAACACCATATTCTTATCTCATAGCTACATCTATGGAACAGTTTCTGGAAGCAAAGAAGGGAAGTGGATGCACATTCCTAGAGGTGGATTGAGGTCGGTTGAGGCCCCGGGCACAGAAGAAAATATTGGGCCCCTTTAAAAAAAGAGAGAGACAGGAAAAATAAAAATACATGCCTTCAGAAGTCGGGGCCCAGGGCACACAGCCCGGTGTGCCTGTGGTTAAATCCGCCTCTGCACATTCCAAGGACGTGGGAGGGGGTGAAGAGCTTCCAATTGCCGAGACCCAGCATATAGGTCAACTGACAGTCATGTGTCCTTGATGACCACTCCAACAGCATGTACTCTTATAAAACATATTCAAGGAACATGTATTCCATTTAAGCAAATATTATAAATAATGGAAAATTATTTTAATTCAAGTGTGGATTAATATTTTCAGAGAATTAGGATATTAAATGATTTAGCCCCATAACTACACTGAATATACTGTAATTATTGGCCTACTCAGAGAGGCACTATTAAACCTTGGAGTTATTACAATAATTGTATTTATTCTGCAATAATTGAAAAAATGCTGTTAAGAATACTTTATAAAACACCATGTATTGTAGGTTTACTATAGTTTGTGATTTATGGAATGCATTTTCATCCTAATTTTGGAATTGTATAAAAAGTAAATCGTAGCACTGATTTTGGGGAAAGGCATAATGTAGTTGTTGAGATAGTAGGCTTTGCAGTTGTAGCCTGACCTTCAGCTCTAGGTACTTTTGTTCACCAACTGTATTGCAAAGGTGTGTGATGTATCTTCTAAATATTTTCATTTGTAAAATATTAATTAGACCAAGGTATGTGCTTAGCACATTCCATGGCACAAAATGGAAATTAATATTTGTTGAAAGATAAAGGAAGTATGATCTTCCTTTTGGGTCTCCTCTTAATCTTATTACCTGAAATGAAGAAAGTATTATAATAACAGCTTCCAGAAGACACCTTTTTTCCTAAATATTTCTCATGCTATAACATAAATGAAAATGTTTTCATTAAAATTTTCAAAATTTATAAATTTTACAAGCTTGACATTATAGACTAAAACATTTTACATGCCTTTTACTCTTTGAAAGTTCCCCCACATCAATTATGTTTAGGTTAAAGTGGTTATGTGCATGTTAGTTAGATTGCAATAATGTAAGAATGTTGGTAGCAAAATTAGCTATCATGTTAAAAGAGACCTCCAAAACCTACAGCATTACTGAAATTTAGAAGTTCGAAAATCAAAGCTCTCTTCATGCATCCCAGGGAATTATAATGTATATTAATAGAACCCATGTCAATACTAATATTTAAGTTTACATTACATTTATTGACTAATCCTAATGCCAATATCATAGTGTTTTTTTGAGTACATAGTAAATGCTTTAAGAGTAGTCCATGCATGGAAATGATTAGAAGATAATATTGTATGAAAATAAAAATCTACACTCATTGTGAAATCTCAGCTGTAATAGACTACTTTGGCCCACTATTATATATGAAATGAAAAATAGCAATGATTTGATCATTTTGCTATGTAAAATGAGATGCACCTATTAGAAAATACTTTAGTAATTTTAACACCATATATTTTTTGCTGTTGTTATTTTTCTAGGTAAAGTTTTCACAGCAGTGTTGAGTTTTATTCTTCATTTTAAGGTGACATTAAAGATTACAATATACAACATGGATTAAATTTGTGCATTCCTGCCATTAACTATTGTTTGAAAATTATATGCTTTTGTGTTTTGAGTAGAATTAAAAATCAATAAAATTCTATATAGCCATTAATAGATAGTATTATTTTTCCATACATATATACACATACCTTTATTTTTTATTCTTAGTTACCTGGATTATTTGGCCAATAAAAGACAAAGATAATTCCGGATACTATTTATTTCATGCCTACCATTTCCTGAGTGCTTTATGGGCACTTTTTTCCCCACAACATCTTCATAGGTAGATGTTATTAGACATAGTTATGGATGAAGAAACAAGCTAAATGATATTAATTTGACTAGAAAGCATAGCCTATAAATGGCATGGTCTGTGCTGTTTCCAGGTAACACGTTTTTTTCTCTAAAATGGTGCATCAGTCGAGGTCATGGCAAGCAGCCGAGGACACATTCAAATCGACTGATTTGAGGACAGTTTAGTAAAGGGATTATATACAGTTATGTGGATGGGTTTAAGAAAATGACACGGGATAGAGTAATAACCTCATGTTCATAACACAAGACAGAGAGGTGTGATAGGAGCCGTCAGACAGGAGCTTTATCTGTTGAGAGAGGTTTGTTGTAAACCCATGGTTACCTGGGAGGCCTCTGAGAAAACAAATACTCTGAATTCCCTCTTCTAGTGGCCTCAGCACCTCCTTCTGGATGCCTCATATCTTCCAAGCTGAGAACAAGGCAGCCCATTGATGCAGGCCAAGGGTGGAGAGTGGATTGGGAGGGACAAATGACAGCCATTAAATATGTGGGATATATTTTATAATCCCAGATTTATATATTTTTAATGAAAAGAAATTATATTCTTTTATACAAATTATCAACTGTGCCTATTTTGGTGCTTTGAATTGTGAATAAAAGCGCTAATTAAATTTAGTTGTCATATAAAGTAGAAGACTTGCCAGTAAATAAATACAACTGAAATACAGTGGAATTGATGGAAAGAAAAAAAATACAACAGAAACCAACAGATTTCAAACCATACTCTGGGGAAATCAAGAGACGTGCCCTTTACTTCTCTCCACTGGCTGCCCTTTCTGTTCATTTCTCATTTTCTTCATTCATTCAGAAACTATAACTCCTAGAATGCATCATTGTGTTGGGATGAGTTAGTGAAGTTATAGGACACTGCATTCTGCATGTGAATTTACCTCAGGAAAATTTATATACCTGGTCAGATAGAAATGGTTCAGGTGTCACACATACCAAAATGTGCGTTCTTTCATATACTATGTTGCACAATGAAGACACTCACTCTTAATCTGAGCCTTATGAGTTATTTATTAATCTAAGAGATGAGGGAGATGACCTTATCATACTTTTGCAGCTGCACACTATATGACTATATCAACATAGTATATGAAAGAATGCACATTGGTCACCTTTTTGTTTTGTTTTTTTATTGTATTTAAAAAATTTATTCTTTTTAATTTTTTTTATTGTTGTTTAAGTATAGCTTTGTTAATTTTCCTCCCACCACTCACCCCATCCCTCCCATCCCCACCTCTCACCCTCTATCCTACCCTCTTTGGCTTTGTCTCTGAGTTCTTTATACTTGTTCCTTGATTACCCTTCCCCTGTTTCCTCCTGTTATCCCCTCCCCCCTCTCTTCTGTTTACTGTCAGTTTGTTCTTTATTTCAATGTCTCTGGTTATATTTTGCTTGCTTGTTTGTTCTGTTGATTAGTTTTCAATTATAGGTGAAATCATACGGTATTTGTCTTTCACCACTTGGCTTCACTTAGCATAATGCTCTCCAGACCCATCCATGCTATATGAAAGAATGCACATTAGTTACCTTTTTGTTTTGTTGATGGTTTACTTCGCTGTGCAAAAGCTTTTTACTTTGATGTAATTTTGTATGTTTATTTTTGCTTTTGTTGCCCTTGTCTGAGGAGCCTGGTTCAAAATATATAGATATTGCCAAGACCAATGTCAAAGAGCTTACTGCCAGTATTTTCTTTTAGAAGTTTTATGGCTTCTAAAAGAAGACATTTCACCATCAAGTCTTTAATCCATTTTAAATTTAATTTTCTATATGGTATAAGACAGTCACCCAATTTTTTCCTTTTGCATGTAGCTGTCCACTTTTTCAACACCATTTATTGAAGAGACTCTCTTTTTTACCCATGTATATTCTTGTCTCCTTTGTCATAGATTAATTAATCATGTATGTGTGGATTTATTGCTGGCCTATTGTTCTCATTGATTTGTCTATTTTTGTGCCAGTACCATACTGTTTTGGCTACTATAGATTTGTAGCATAGTTTGAAATCAGGAAGCATAGTACCTTCAGCTTTGTCCTTGTTTTTCAACATCATTTGGCTATTTGGAGACTTTTGTAGTTCCACACAAATGTTAGGATTCTTCTAAGTCTGTAAAAAATGCCATTGATATTTCAATGGTGATTGCAGTGAATGTGTAGATTGTTTTGGATAACATGGACATTTTAACAATAGTAATTATTCTAATCTAGGAGCATGGTATTCCTTTCCATTTATATATGTCATCTTAAGTTCCTTTCATTAGTCTGTTGTAGTTTTCAGAAAAGAGGTCTTTCACTTCCTTCATTAAATTTATTGCTAAATATATTTTGAAGTAGTTATATGTAAGATTACTTTTAATTCTCTTTCTAATAATTGTTACTAGTGTATAGGAACACAACTGATTTCTATATTTGATTTAGTATGCTATGACTTTATTTATTTATTAGTCCTAATAGTTTTTTTGGTGGAGTCTTTAGGAATTCTATATACAGTCTCATGTCATCTGTAAACAGTGACAATTTTACTTTTTTTATATTTTGGATGTCTTATTTTAAAACAATTTTTAAAAGTATTTTTACTTGTTACTGTGGCTATAACTTCTAATACTATGTTGAATACAAGTGAAAATAATGAGCAATCTTGTCTTTGATCCTAGAGGAAGAGCTTTTAGCTTTTCACAATTATATATGATGTTATTTGTGAGTTTGTCATTTATGGTTTTTATTATGTTGAGGTACATCTCTTCTAGGCCCACTTGTTGAAAGTTCTTATCAAAAGTGATTTTTGTCAAATGCATTTCATGCATCCATTTTTATTATTTGTTTTGTTAATATGGGAAATTATATTGATTGGCTTGCAGATACTAAACCATCTTTGCATTCCTGAAAAAATAAAACTTTTAATTTTATTTTATTTTAATTTACTTTTTTTGAAAATCATTTTATTAAAAAAATATTTCAATAATACAACTAAACTAATAGAGATCTAGTCTAAAATTATAGATGTGGCTGAGAAATATGTCTTAAAATATTATGAAGTTTAAAAGTAGTGTATAAAACAACTCTAAGCATGATAAGAGCTATAATGATTTAATTTTTTTAAAATAAATGCAGATTTAGTTAGAGTTTTTTTTTAAAGATTTTATTTACTTATTTCTAGAGAGAAGTGAAGAAGGGAGAGAAGGACAGAAAGATCAATGTGTGGTTGCCTCTCACATGCACCAATATGGGGACCTGACCCACAACCCAGGCGTGTGCCCTGACTGGGAATCGAACCCACAACTTTTTGTTTTGCAGGCTGGCACTCAATCTGCTGAGGCACATCAGCCAGGGAGATTTAGTTATAGTTTTTAAAGTTATTGCTAAACCTATAAAGTGTAAATATCTGGAAGGAAAATTTCTGATTGACTAGAAAATACACATAACCATTTGGTTCTCCGGTATTGTAATAAAAAGAAGACAGACTCTACATGTTCTTAAGGACACAGATTTTGACTAAAGAATTCTGAACTTAGATACATTTTCACAAATATAGAGATTATAATGAAAATTAAAAATTTAGAAAACTAACAGGAGTCTATTTATACAATGTGTCTGTAAAAAAAAAAAAAAATTCCAGAACTCAAAATAGGTAGATAAATAAAACTCATGTGATGCTACAAGAATTGAAATCAATTAAGTATATTTAAAATATTTATAATATTAATAAATATGACTAAAATTAGGTACATATCTAAAAATATTGTAAAAGCCTATAAAATATGTATAAAGAACAGATAAGCCCTGGCTGGTGTAGCTCAGTGGATTGAGAGTCATCAGCCTGCGAACCAAAGGATCGCCAGTTCAATTCCCCAGTCAGGGCACATGGTGGGGTTGCAGGCCAGGTCCCCAGTAGGGGGCGTGTGAGAGGCAGCCACACATTGACGCTTCTCTCCCTTTCTTTCTCCCTCCCTTCCCCTCTGTCTAAAAATAAAATAAATAAAACATTTTTAAAAAGAACAAGTAATTGCTGAAAATATTTGTAAGATTAAATGTAATAATTATATATTAAAAATATAGTCCATGCTTCAAATTAAAAATTTAAATACCAGAAATTTTAATAGCTGATAGATACTTAATTCTTGCTTAAGTTAGAGAAGTGTAAAATCATGTTTTATTACAAAAGTATATACTTATATTTAGACACATATCTAATAACATAATAAAACATTAGAAGCTAGTAAAAATAAGTTTAGTTTCACAATAATTTTATGAGAACAAAGTGAACTATACTTAATTTATACGACTAACAGAAAAACTACGGGAAATGTTAAATAGCACAAAAATAAAGGAATGGATAACAAAGAAACTATCAAGTAATTTAAAATATAAAAGCTATTAAACTTTTAACATTATTTAAATAAGAAAGGTATTCCGATTACATTGCAAAAAAGTTTAAATTGATGGCATCTATAAAATACAGATTGAAATAAAGTAGTAAAGGAATAGTATAATACATGAAAAACGATCAGTCACAGAAGAGTGCAACAAAATATCATGCAGGACAAATGAGAGCCTCAGAAAACTATGCGTAGAAGAATACCTCCATCCTTATCATTTAAACTAAAGCAATGACAAGTTTTGGCGTGTGTGTGTGTGTGTGTGTGTGTGTGTTTATAATTTGTGGACAAATAAAAAATATCCAAACATAAAAGTAGGAAGCAGTATTGACAGTACATAATGAGGAAAAAATATTTATTGAGGCAAGTTAGACATATTTGAGTTAATTAAAGTTAAAATCTATAACAAAATAGAAATACTTTGTCTCCACTTATCTATACTATAACCTCAGAATGTGATTTAAAGTTTTATATGAATAAATTCATAGAAACATACTTTATTGACTCAAATATATTGCCATTAATATATAATTTATAAAGTACTTCATAATGAATAAATAATTTTAACATAGACATAATAAATCTAACAAGATAAACCTCAGAGAGAGAAAAAATGAGTCTGTTCTCTGTGACGCTGGTTCTCCTTATTCTTAGAAAACAGCTCAGTTAATATTACTTCCCTTTATTTAATAATTTTAATTCTAGGTATTTATACATTCACTGAAAATGTAGCAAACATTGTACACATGCAATTGTCTGTCCCAGCATTTTTCATGACAGAAATTGGAGGCAACCTAAAATTTAACATTAGAAGAACAAATTATAATATACATGCACAATATGATATTATTAAAATTATGCATAGAAACAATAAATATTCAATGACCTAGTACCTCATTAAAAATAATAAAAATGAGGATGTAACAGAATAACCTCAGCTACATAAAAACAAATGTATAATTATTTTAGAAAATCTAGACTGGAAAGACATTATAGTAGCTATTCACAATGATATTATCTAGATGTTGAGATTTTAACTTTATATTCCTTAAGATATTTCCTAATTTTCTGTAATATGTGAATCTTTTTTTACAATCAAAAGGAAAATTCAATGCAATGAAGTAATCTTTTTTATTTGAAAAAGTCCACACTCTATCTATCTACCTATTTCCTACAAGTGAAATATACCTTTTTGAATATAATTGTTCTAGAAAACCACTCTTAAAGAAAATATCAATTGCCTACTTTATTGGGGAGTAATTGTATATAATTATGTGTATATCTATATATATGTATATATATAAAATAATGTGTATATATATTATAGTTTTTATTTCCACCTCATCTTTAGTTTAATACCTTTTCTTCTTTTTGTTTTAAATTAAATACAAATAACTCTTACTAAATGTTGGACCAGTTGCTTCTGTTTAAGAGCCATAAACACTGAGCTTTATTTGTTTTCTGGGTTTTTTTTTGAGTTAATAGATAGTCCTTTTTTACTCTTCAATCTTCATAGTAACTATCAGTTTCACAGTTATAATTTAATGAAATTTTATGAATAAATGATTTAATAAGTTTAATATATTGATATATCAGCTATCCATTATTTAGTAAGTTGCAAATATTAAAAAAAATCTCATACATAGTTGTTAAGTGGAATAGGGTTTTGTGTGTAGTAGGGGCACAAATTATATTAGTATCTTTTTATTGTATGTTTCCCTGAGTAGGTCTGATTCAAAAAAATTGTTTACCTATTATATTGAAATCTAAAACATAAAGTATCACATATATTTTTATTTATTTTTAAAATATAAGGCAAAATTATAAATTTATTTACTTTTTAATTTTTGTTATATTTTTTCTATTACCATTTAATACCCTTATACTCTCCTCCCCCTGCAATCACTACACTGTTATCCATGTCCACCAATCCTTTTTCCTTTTTGCTCAGTCTCTCCACCTCCTGATCCTCAACCCCCGCAACTGTCATCCTTCTCTGTATGAGCCTGTCTCTGTTTTGCTTGTTTGTTCAGTTCCTTCATTAGATTCATATATGAGTGAAATCATATGGTATTTGTCTTTCTCTGACTGGCTTATTTCACTTAGCATAATGTTCTCTGGGTCCTTCCATGCTGTCACAAAGGGTAAAATTTTCTTCTCTTTTATGGCCAAGTAGTATTCCTTTGTGTAAACGTCCTATAATTGTTTTATCTATTCATCTACTGATGGACACTTGGGCTGCTTCCGTATCTTGGAGATTGTAATAATGCTACAATGAACATAGGGGTGCTTATGTTCTTTTTAATTAGTGTTTTGGGTTTCTTCAGATAAATTCCAGGAGTGGCATTGCAGATCCATTTTTAATTTCTTGAGGTATCTCCATACTGCTTTCCACAGTCGATGCACCAATCTGCATTTGTAACACCAGTGCAAAAGTGCTCCCCTTTCTCCACATCCTTGACAGCACTTGTTTGTTGATTTATCGATAATAGACATTTGGATGATATTTCCTTGTGGTTTTAATTTGCATTTCTCTGATGGTTAGTGAGATTGAGCATCTTTTCATATGTCTGTTGGTCACCTGTATGTCCTTTTTGAAGAAACGTCTATTCAGGTCCTTTGCCCATTTCTAAATTTCAGTAGATGTTTTCAGATTATGTGTAACTATTCTCCTAATTTATCTTTCCAACTCTCTGCTTTCTCTGTGACTAATGATATGAATGAATTGTATTTAAATTGGCAATTATATTTGAATTGCACTTTTCCTAACTAAAGCTATTTTTAAAAATCATATAAAATGTTACATAATATTCAAGGCACTTCGACTGCATAGCTTCTTCAAATTTCAAATACATATGTACTTTGTAGTATCACTAGTGAGAGCTTTGCATGAGGAGAACTTGTATCTAGTAATTTTCTGAAAATGCACATATGAAGTTTTTTCCTTTTTTTTTTTTTGTCCTTTGTTGGTTGTTGAGGAAAGAAATTACTGGGGTATTACAATCTGCAGCCTTCCAGGGGGTTCTCTAAAGCTTTCAAAATCTACTTATGTGACACATATTGGCCAAAATCACCTCCTCTGGTAACGTGTTAAGAAACAGTTTAGTAGCTTATTGTTTACCATGTGATGATGAACAATTGCATCTTATTTTCTGCTTCAAATTTGGAATCTCATTAAACACATAAGCAATACTTTTACTGAAAGTTTCTTAAGAATTACTTCTATCTTCTTAAACAACACTCTGACATTCTTTTAAGAAAAAAAGGAAGTTCCAAGTGTGGCAGCAAAAGAAATAAAACTTTATAAAAATCTTTATCCATTTCTCATCACTAACTGCTCATCAGAATCATGTGATAAGCTTAAAAAATATATAAATGCCTGGTCTCTGTACTGGACTGATTAAATCCATACCTGAGTCAACTTTGCATGGGCAAACTTTCAGCTTACAAGTTCTCAATAATTTAGTTCCCAAAATGTGCATTGAGAAGTTACGTATCGATTTACTCATGAGAAATAGAATTATGAAAGCTGCCTGATATTTATGATAATCAAATATCCTTGTACATGACCATTGTTTTCTTGAAATTCACAGATTACAAATAAGGACTGAAAGCAGGTAACAAAACTCTTATTTTTCCACATTAAAAAGGATTCGAGCTAATAGCAATATAAAGATCTAACAAAATAAAAACACATTTTTATCTAGATTGAAACACAGGCTGATTCTATCAGGCAATAAATGAAATAAAATAAAATGTAAAGAAAATAATATATACAATTAAATTAAGTAATGAAATAGCAAAGAAATTTCCTTTCCTTCTATTCTAAACACAGAATAGAGACTCTAGAAAATTGGTTATTCAAAAACCTATGTTTTTCAACTCTCTTTCCAAGTCTTTAATTAGTCACTTTATTAATTTTTTCCTAAAAAAAGTTTAGCAATTTTCAGTTTATTCTTTTAATTCACACAGAAAGAGCTGCTGGTCATAAATCCCATTTTAAGGCTAAACTTGCATATATTAGCTAGAATCAATTAAATTCATTGTGATTGGCAAAATATTTTCTTCTTTCTACTGTGGTTTCGGTTGCTATGTCAGGCATAAAACTCAAATATTTCAGCCTTTAAGAACACATAAGGATTGGAAATGTTAGTGTTGATGGAAATTGTCAGTCTGTATTCATAAAGTGCTTCACTGACCTTTATTGTTGATAGGAATAAAGTTTGTTGTCATGTTTATAAAGATTAGGAGGTTTGTGTTGTTAGAAAGGGATGTTTCATGTTGATCTATAACATCTGGCTTCCTCACACTGTTAAAAATCATCCTTTTTAATTTAAAACTTAATTTATATTTTTATAATCAAAGATGATTGATCCTTATTTCTAGCAACTTACATCCTATATCAAACTTGACTAAGACTTAAATACCTTAACTAAATACCTTAAAGACTTAAATACTAAACTTGACTAAGGCTTAATTTCCTGGTACACAATTTTTCAGACAAATTTTAAAAGTTTTCAATAGCCCAAGAATAAAACTGAAAAATTCTAAAAATAATTACCATTATTAATAATTCATTCTGGAAAAGCTGAGGGCTATTATGAGGCCTGGTGATGAAACAGCCCCAAGTAGAAGAAGCATCTTCTACCATGTCTCAAAATACTTGTTCTCTCCTTATGATCTTTTCCTTTCTGACTGCAACTCACACTGTGATACTGAGAAGTGTTTCTTCTCCAACCCACTCTTATTTTTTCATCTACATAAAAGCCTATATAATGTCTTTATTTAAAATTGGATTTTATTGTTTATACTATTACAGTTTCCCTCAATATTTTCACCCTTTTTTCACCTCCATGAAACCCCCCATCTCAGGCAACCCCCACATCTTTCCATGTCCATGGGTCATGCACATATGTTCTTTGGCTCCTCCCTTCACCTTCTTTCTTCCACTAGCCCACCTCCCTTGGACAGTAGTCAGTATATTCCATGTTTTTATGCTTCTGTTTCTATCTGTTCAGTAGTGGTTTTAATGGTGGGTACACCGGGCGGTGTGCCCTGGGCCCCGACTTCTGAAGGCATGTATTTTTATTTTCCCTGTCTCTCTCTCTCTTTTTTTAAGGGGCCCAATATTTTCTTCTCCAGCCAGGGCCTCAACTGATCTTAATCCACCTCTGCATTCATTAATTTATTTTGTTAATTACATTCCACATATAAGTGAGATCATATGGTATTTGTCTTTCACTGACTGGATTATTTCACTTAGTATAGTAGTCCCCAGATCCATCTGTGCTGTCATAAAAGGAAAGAGTTCTTGCTTTTTCACTGCTGTGTAGTATTCCATCATGTGAATGTACTGCAGCTTTTTTATCCACTCATCTACTGAACATCATCCTGATATGCTAACCTAGATAGGATTTCATTCTATTAAAATCACAATAGGAGATCTATCCAGAAAAAGCAGAACCATTGTTAATATAATGAAAATAGTTTGCCCAACATTGATGTAACCTGGCAGCCAAGGAGAATGGACTGGAATGCACATACATGAACAATGATGACTTTACCGCACTAGTCAGTGGGGGCGGTAGATGCTGTTGAGTGAGCATGGGTACTATGCGGACATCGCACTCAAAATGACTGAACGAGTAGAGCAATGAATCTGCATCAAATTTTGTGTTAAGCTTAAACATTTCTCTGCAGAAACTATTTGGAGATTCAGAAGGCCACACCATGGGCAACTGGTGATTGGCAGCTTAACATGACAGTAAGCCCACTCATGCATCATGTCTCATGCAGAGTCTTTTTGGTGAAATATCAAATCATCCAGGTGACTCAGGGTCACTACCTCCCAGATTGGGTGTCCTATGACTTCTGGCTTTCCCCAAAACTAAAATCACCTTTGAAAGTGAAAAGATTTCAGACTGTCAATGAGATTCAGGAAAATATGATGGGGCAGCTGATGGTGATTGGGAGAACTGCATAGGGTCCCAAGGTGCCTACTTTGAAGGGGGACTGACAATGTACAATGTTTCTTGTTTCTTGTATCATCTTCAATAAATGTCTCTATTTTTCATATTACATGACTGGATACCTTCTGGACAGACCTTGTATTAACACTACAGCTAATACCAATACTTACTGCATGGCCTGAATACACTTAGTATAGAACTGCATATTATTAATAGATTAAAATATTCTACCATTTTATCTCCCAGGAGCCCCAAAGCAAAGAAACTTATGATAGATGTATGTGAAATCATTTTAATTTTTAGTTTTACTCATCAAGATCTGGGGTAAGACAAAGCAAACAAGCAAATGAGCCTATACTAGCATTACAGAACTTTTCTACCTGCTGATAGTTGAATTACTTTACTGAATATTTGAAACACAGTAATAACAACAAATTATTTTCTGTAATGAATAAAAGTGGAGGAACAGTTAAGAGTTTCAGAGCAGTAGGAAAAGGGGAATCAAAGAATAGTCTTCAATTTATAGCTTTAAACCTAAATGTAAAAATAGAACATTGACTGGATAGTAACACTGTCTAGAATCCTTAACTATCTAAATGTGAACTTCAGTTACAATAAATATAAATGCATGCAAAGAACTTGCTACCCATTTAAAAAAAAAAGTCCTGCTTGTGATTAAAGGTGCTGTTATATAAGCCTGTAACTCCTGGGAATTTATTTTTATAACTGCTATAGATAGATATTATTTATACTAATAATTACTCAGACTTTATAAAGAAGCTGTTATCATCATATGTTTTCACCTTTTAATTTGATTGTGCTAATCATATAAAATTAGAGAATAAATCTGTTAATGATAACAGGTGTGCTTGTTAGCATGTTTAATGGGTATTTTGATTAGTTCATATCCAAAGTATGCAAACATTTTTGATTACTGTATACACTACAGCATTATAGCAAAACTCCAAGATGAAGTCAAAAAAATTACTGAATAGCAATCTGCAAAATATCCTTCAGGTTAAAGCAATGCTTCTAAGGATAAGCAAAAATAAAATCTGCAGTTGATGTCATATAGAGTTTAAATTAGAAGACCAATTACCTATCTACAAAACCTGTCCACGAGCTCAGTCAGCAACCATAGATGGAAGTTTGGAATTCAAATGTTTTATCTTGTTTTCTAATAAAAGTATTCACAATGCTCTTTATGTTTAACTTCATATCAAATGGTGAATTCAACAGCATTTTCAGAGTCACATAATTAGGTAATACCATTAATCCTGTTGACAGTCAAAATTCTACAGTAATCAGCTTTTCACTATGTTATGTGAATAAATACTACAGGATAATAAATACTCTATTCTTGAATTTATTTCTATTTTTCTTAAATAATACACTTTAGGCTTTAATGTTTCTAAGCAATTTTCAGTCTTTAGAAATATTTGTTTTTATGGCTTATAAGGTTATAAAGTAGTCTCCAGAGAGAAGGGATGGGCTCACTGTTATTATAAAGCTCTGCATTTATTGTTATATTAAGCAAAAAAAGCTTTGCTTATTCTAAAATATCAACTCATTAAAATCAGAAGCAAATTTTTGGTGATAAGTTACTTTTTCCTTTCTTAAAAGTAACATATTCAAAGAAGGATTTAAGAATATACTGCAAATGCTAGTTTTCTATGCTGACCTTAACCATAAAAATTTCTATACCTGTGAATCTTTATGGAAACCATAGGAGAACAGTTATTATGAGGCCTAGTTTTAGATTTCACTTAATGATTTGAAAATTAAGGTTCAGAGAGCTTGCCTAATGAAACAATACTAATAAAGAGAAAAACAGTGTTTTGAAATCCTCATTATGTCATTGCAGTACTTTCTCTGTGACATATAAAACTTCTCTCCCACATCAACTTTGTCATGTAAACTTTTTCATATATAAAATAAGTACAGATCCACTTATCTCATGCATGCAAAGGTTAGCAAATATATGGGGCTAAAGTGCCTGGTATACTCACTGAGTTGAAGTCATCATTTATTATTATCTTCACCAGGAGAATTTCCATGGTAATGGGAAGAAGCCTTAAAAATGTCAAAGCTATCATGGTAAAATTTGGTGATTCAGCCAGATAGTGTAAAGGGATGTGTTGATTATTAGCCTTGCCAAATTTCTAAAAATATACCAGGCAGGAAGTCATGTCTCATGATTTCATGAGTGTAACACCAGATCTGCTTCTGAATAAAAGTAGTAAGCTCTTTGCCAGAAGCCATGGCCATCATGCATTCACATAGAAGTTTGAAGTGAAAATGTATGTTTTTATTATTGAGATAATTTGAGCCCTGATATGATAAGTTATCCAACTGAACATGTGCTTATCAATATCAACACATTTGAATCCTGCAAATGTAATCCTGTTAAGAAATCTGCTGTCAAAAGAGAATATTTTAAAATTATTAAGCACATAAGCAAATGAAATTTGCCTGCATTTCCTGGTTGTATGTAGCAAAGCCCTAAACTATTTAAAAGACCATCTGCGATTTCCATCTAGAAGACCTTTTCACCTCTTACCATGACTTAGAATTTCCTCCTTCATTCTCTATCATCTTTCCAAGCTCATAGTACCTTATAACCCAGGATTCTTGCTCCCCAAATCCTAGGAACTGCTGCTCATGTCAAGTCCCTGCTGACCAGCCTGTGAGTGAGCCTGTAATAAGAGCGCCGATCTCCAGAGCCATTTCCATCTCTCACCCTCAGAGAAAGCCAGTCAGGTTCCGGGGGTGGGGGGGATTCTCCTCAAAAGGCTCTGTGTTTTCCTGATTAATTACAAGAGACTTTTGTGTCTAGAAGTTATTAACATTGTCCCGAACTGTTTTTTTAATATTTAAATGAATAATAAAAGATAAAGGATACCTATTTTAGGGAAGATCTTCACATATACAATCTCTTGTAATGTTGGTGGTTTTATAGAGCTATCAGTGGCAGGAGGTAACATTTCAAAACGCATTTTTGTGGTGAAATGTCGAGAAAGGAAATATGTGGCCCTTTCCAAGTTAACACACTGAACCGTAATTGTTGTCTGATTACCTCATGTAATTCTTATCCATTCTTTTCTTTGCTCACAAGTTTCCCCATACCCTACCCAGCTATTAGTAACTCCTGACCCTGGCAGAGCCCATAATCCCAGAAAAATGGAATTTGACTATTCATTTCTCACCAGGAGGGAAGAGAGTGCTCAATAACTTTGTGAGCACAAGAAGTCCAAAAACTGAGATCAGTTTTATAAAACTGAAACTCACAGACACAGAGAACAGTACGATGGTTGCCAGAGGGAAGTGAGTGGGGGTAGTAAAATGTTAAGGGGGCCAAATACATGGTGATGGATGACAATTTGACTGTGGTTGGTGGGCACACAATGCAATGTATAGATCACGTATCATAGAATGTACACTTGAAACCTATATGATCTTATTAACCAATGTTACCCCAACAAATTTAATTAAAAAACAAACAACAATGAAAAAATAAAAACAACCACAAGATCAGTTCTTGACCTCCTGGGCAGCAGTGCTGAAGAGTTTGTTAGAGAATCACTATAATTTTTGGAACCTTAATTTTGTAGTCTTTTCGTGGGATGCTGCATTTCATTACTCAATTAATTAATTCATTCACTCTTCCTGCAAAAATTATAATTTATACAATATAATGACATCTAAGGTTATATGTTATTAAAGAGTTTACATTGTAGTAAGCAGATAAGCATATGATATAATGGTACATGATTGATTATAATGTACCAAGTAAGGCTAGAGATAATATAATATGCCCAGTTTGGGAAATTTATAATAGAAAGAAACGTGTGCTGTCTTTTAAAATTAAAAGTTTATATAAGAAGAGTTTATCCAATTTCAAACAACAAACTAAAAAATTAACTTTTTAAAAATAGATAGTGTATTAGAAATTTCAAGTCCCAGTTTCCACCCAAGTATTATTCTTTCAATTGCAATAAGTAAATTAAGAACTTATGCAAATACTTGTTCATTATGGTTTTTAATTACACTTTTGTAACTCAGTTAAGAAAAAACACTATGTAGATATACCGAGATAGAAAAAAAATGAGAACAATGGAAGTATTATGCGCTGCCATTTTTCTACATAAGAGAAAAACAGTAAAAATAAATGAAGTGAACTTTTCAAAGGATTAATTTTTATACCAAAAGTAACTTTTTAGCAACTTTTAAATAAATATAAATCTTGGTAATTGGAAGTCATTAAAAATGAACATAGAACTTGAAGATGCCAAGATTGTTACATATACTCTTTCTTTTTCCTGTTAACATTTGCCTCTAATATTATGTTTACATGTTTTTCAAAGCCATTTTCACTATACCAATCATTTTGCATATCATTAAAACATATAGTATAGTTTAAAAACTCACTAAATTCTCATAAATATTGAACTATCATGCAAATAAGGGTGTTTGGATAATCTGAAATTATTTTTATTTTGAAAGTCATATCAGACACATATAAATTTATGTATTGCATATATGTGTATTTAGATGAATAAATGTAAACATAGGAGTGCACACACACACATCCCATTAAAGTTTACGGAGACTTACTTTCCTTATATTTCTTGTTTCTCACTGTAGCTTATTGACATTACTCCATGTGTCAAAAAATAAATAACCTAGATATTAAAAGCGAAGTGAAGTGATGTTAAGTGAAAGCTGTCCCAGGGTAGCAGTTACCTTACTGGCCATTTTTGCAAGTCCTTGAAATAATCTTGTTTAAATAGAATGTTTACTAAGCTATTTCATGACACTGTAAACAGCTTATCTACTCTATTAACATGTATTTTGTTGTTGTTGTTACAGATCTGAAATGGTTAAATCAGTCTGAATAACTTCTGTAATGTTTTCTTTTTAAAGTACAAACCTTTTCTTTTGCAGACTTGATTATCATGATATTTTCTAAGTATTATAAACATTTGGGAGAAAAGTAAAGATAAATTTTGAATATAAAAA